>JASDQU010244735.1:29574-70105 GCA_032191745.1 Picea mariana | reverse complement strand
TGTGATTGTTGTTCTTTATACTATCTGCTTTATGTTTATAACTCTGGAATTCACAGTAAAGACTCACTGCCAGTAAGATTCATGATTCAAAATTAAAAATGAGAGTAAATGGTTAATAATCTACACCAACTGATTCACCCCCCCCCCTCTCAGTTAGTTTATACCTGTAACAATTTACACCCCAGAAGTATGTACACTCTTCCATGCAGGAGAGTGCAGAGGGGGGGTGCCCCCTCTACGGGGTCTGGGGGGGATATCCCCCTGGCTAGGGGGTCTGGGGGAAAATCCCCCGAAGGAAAAATTGCCTTGTAAATGTATATTGTAATTTCATTGTAAATCGGGACCGTTCATTATAAGGTCGCAGATCTAATGATAGAGATTATGTTAGGGTTTTGTTTCCTAGAAGGAAACCCTCTTTTATGAGGGAAATGTATTGTGGCTATGGTTGATGGTGAATATTGTATTCTGAGATAGGAGACTATGAGAGAAAGAAGAGGAAGTTACAACGGGTTTGCTGTAGGTTGTATCCCTTCATATGCTGGATAATAATAAAGGAAGGACCTGACAATTTCTCTGGTGGACGTAGCCCACACTGGGTGAACCACGTAAATCTGTGTTTCTATTGTATTATGTATCTTCTGTGTTTTTTTTCCGCATTTGTTTTATTTTATTGCTCCACGGTCTGGTTTTTCTAACACCAAGAAGTATGATTTAAAGAAGAAGACACCTAAAAGAGCACCTTCAAGACAAACCAAGGTTTATATGAAACTCTAGTAAAAAAAAAATGGTTTATATAATGCACCAACTACATATATGTGTTTGATGAATAATGTGTTTCTTCCCTTTCTATATTCATTTGAAATAGAGAGATTAGATGATTGATTCCAATTATATTTGGAATGAAATGAAAGCAGAAATATTACAATGAAATACACATAAAAATTTCCATAAACAAAGAAATACAGCAATACATGATTTCTATTAATGAAATAAATGTACAAAGACTGTAAAAATATAGTGTCTGACTTGCTAGAATGGTGGAAACTTTATCTCTAAGAAGAGATGTGACAGCTACACTCATTCACAAGAAGATGATTACAATGAGGCTCTGAAGGCCTTTTTATGATAAACATGAATTCCAAAACCCTAGACATCCAAAAATCATGTGGGCCTCGTTGGGGTAAGTTAGTACATTAACTTCCCGAGGTCGTAACTTTTGCATACGATCTTCGTTTTAGGTGTGTGATAGCCCGTTTGAAAGGCCTTTTCAAGAACTACGCATTATTCCATCAATATATGAGTATGTCTATAGTTATATTGTAGTAAGCCAAGAAAACACTGTTTAGAGCCCCAAAATGGCCCTGGAAGTACAAAAAGATTTACTGACATGAAAAATTCCAAAATAAGCCAGTTGGAATAGGTGGGTAGCCACCAATAACCACCTAGATTTTTTGTAGGGCTTCAAGACAACCTCGTAAGTGAAGAACCCACAATTACAAAGAAATTTCCCCATTACAGAGAAACATGTTGAACTGAAAATTGTCTAGATGAGCCAGTTAGAATTTGGAATATGTGGGTGGCCACCAATATCCACCTATACTAATCCTCCCCCCTTAAGAAGAAATGGTATCCATTACATTGAGTTCCCGGGGAAGAGGGGAAAGTGTTTTATAAATCTAAATATTGGTGAGTTGTGTGCCTTGTTGGAGAAGTTGTGTTTCTTGGTCTGTGGAAGGTTGTCATGAACTTGTTGTTGGCAGGGTTGAATTTGTTCCACCAACATGTTGTCTCTGGGATTGATGGAGCATTGTGTAGGCACCATTGTAGGTGAAGAAACAATATATGCTTTATCTTCTGCAATATGCTTCTGTTGGATAAAATGTGTTGAGGCTGAAGTGGTTGTAGTGGCCTCCTATGCATCCTTTGAACAGATTGTGAAAAGGATGAATTTTGCAGTATGAGAGATTACCTTGCGGAACTGTTTTGGTGGAATAGTAGTTGGAACTACCTCTAGTATTCTGTAGAGCTGACCCCCTAGAGTAATACACTACGAGGTCGAGACTCATAAACAACATGAAATTTACTCATATATGGTTGGAAAAAAACAACATCACAGACATCAAGAGGGGCAACATCACACACTACCTCATCCTTGAAGGGATAGATTCCATATGACAGGAGGAACTCTTGGTTGGCATGGAGATCTTGTCCCTAGTGAAGCCACCCGATATCGTTTGGCTATGGGTGTGGTTTTGTTGAAAACCCCAATTGTTTGACGACCTCAACTGAGATGAGGTTCTTATGGTTGTTGCTATCAACAATGATATGCAACGGGGTCCCTTTCACCTACATATGTGAATGGAAGAGGCGCTCCCCCTCTTCAGGATCTATTGGTTCTTCTGGTTGAATTTTTGCAGTCATGATAGTAGTAGTAGGGTCTGCATCGATGATCTATTTATTTTCAATATTTTCTGGATCAGATTCTAAATTAGGGTTTGGATCCTTGTCTTTGACCTCGGCTACCAATGACTGTTTCAAGTGACATTCATCGTTGTTGTGCCAGGGTATTTTTTGGAAGTTGCACCACTTCCCAGTGTTATTCTTTGTCTTTCCTTTACCCTTATTTTCTTGTGTCTTGGAATGGTTGTCGGGAGGCTATTGGTTAGGGCCATATTTACCATGCTTTGGTTGTTTCAGATTTGCAGATCCGAACTCCCATTTGTTTTGGTGCCTAAATTTATTCTCCATTTTGACAGCATATCGATAGGCAGCTCCCAATGATGAGATGTTTAGGAAACCCATTTTGGTTTGGATGTACCTATGCGGAGCCCCACAGTATTTTAGAACCAGATGTCAATCAGAGTCTTTGATACCTATATTGGTGCACAAGGTATGAAAAGTATTTGTGAACTCTGGAATGGTTTGGCTCTTCTCTTGTTGCAGTGTGGTCAATCTCATGTATTGGTCTTCATAGTTATCAACAGGGTAGTATTGTTCTTTGACCGCATCCACAAAATAATCCCAAGTGGTCTTGGCCCCATATATTCCAGATTCCTCTGTTGAACTTTTCTCCCAGTAAGTTTCACACCAATTTTTGACATGGGGGAGAGACTTCAGGAGTGCGAAGGTGATATTCTCCCTGTCATAAAAATTGTGAACATAAAAATAACCTTCGAGCAGGTTCAACCATTTTTCTAAAAAATCTGCATCTATCCGACCTTCAAATATGGGAATATCAAAATTAACTTGTACCTTGAAGGGTGAGGTTCCTCCAAAGTGGTCGCTTGATGAATATGTGTTTATTTCTATCGGCAAGCGTTGAAGGATGTGGGAAAAATTGTCCATCATTTCAACCCTCTGTCGCGCAAGAGATTTCTCAAGAAACGGGTTAATAGAATATTTTGCTTCATTGTTTTTCTTTTTTGTCGCCATAGAGGGTTTCTTGGGAATGCGAGAGAGATTTTCCTCAAGAGAGACAAGCTCAAGACCCAACTTTCTATACTCATACCTCATCAGGGACATGCACTGAAAAACGATCAAGAGCAACCTGCTCTAATAGCTCTGATCCCAATTATTTTTGGAACGAAATGAAAGCCGAGATATTACAATGAAATACACATAAAAATTGTTAGAAACAGAGAAATGCAGCAATACATGATTTCTATTAATGAAATAAATGTACAGAGACTGTAAAAATATAGAGTGTCTGACTCGCTAGAATGGTGGTAACTTTATCTCTGAGAAGAGATGTGACGGCTATGCTCATTCGCAAGAAGATGATTAAAATGAGGCTCTAAAGGCATTTTTATGATAAACATGAATGCCAAAACCCTAGAAATCCAAAAACCTAACTCTAGGATATGAAGCGCCAATAATCATGTAGGCCCCATTGGGGTAAGTTAGTACATTAACTTCCTGAGGTCGTAAATTTTTCATACGATCTTTTTTTAGGCGTGTGATAGCCTGTTGGAAAGATATTTTTGAGAACTACGCATTATGTCGTCAAACTCTAACTACATCTACAGTTTGACTGTGGCAAGCCAAGAAAACATTGTTTAGAGCCCCAAAACGGCCCTGGAAGTATAGAAAGATGTATTGACATGAAAACTTCCAAAATAAGTCAGTTGGAATATGTGGGTGGCCACCAATATCCACGTCGATGTTGTGTAGGGCTTCGGGACAGCCCCATAAGTACAAACCCACAATTACAAAGAAATATTCCCATTACAAAGAAACATGTTGAACTGAAAAACTATCTAGATGAGCCAATTGGAATTTGGAACAAGTGGGTGGCCACCAATGTCCACCTGGATCAATGATATATCACTTTATATATCTACCTAGGAATATCATATATCACATCCAATGGAGGTGTTAGAGAATAAAATTTTTGTTGGATAACCTTAAGAAATGTGAGTTTGTTCAACAGTGATTGGTGTATTTGGAGTATGTGATTGGTGGAGGGGAACTCAAGATAGATCTTAAAAACATGGTGGTCATCCTCAAGTGGTTATTTTCTACTATTGTCACTGAAGTTGGGATATTATTTAAGGTAGTGTAGCACCTATGAAACTTTATAGAATATTTATTAGTTGTAGTTGTGCCACTTCATGCCATAACATCCATGAGTAAGAGTTTCTAGTGGGGGGAGAATTAACAAAAAGATTTCAATGAGATGAAAGAGAAGATCAATCAAGCACCAGTTCTAGTAGTGCCTAAAATGTAGAATCCTTTTGAAGTGGAGATTAATGAAATTGGATATGCTATGGGAATGGTATTGATGCAGGGAAGTAAACTAGTATGTTATCATTCTAAAATATTTCATGATGGAGTCCTAAATCACCTTATGTACAATAAGGAACTCTATGCCCCAATTCAAGTTTTTAAGAAGTGGAATCACTATTTGATGGACAATGAAACCATTATCCACACAAATCACCAACTACTACATTATTTGGAGGACCATAGTAAGCTTAATCAAACTAAACACTACAAGTGGATTAGATTTTTATAGCACTTTCATCTAGTCATCAAATATAAGAAGGGAAACACTAATTAGTTGGTTGACATGATTCTAATGCCACCCAAATCCAAGATTACATATTCATGAACTCTTTTGCATGTTGATCCTTTTACATATGATGCATACAAAGAGGCATAAGTGGAAGATAGGAACTTTAAAGAGGCAGTTTAGTAGCTATATGGCCAAATTTGTGTATGAAAGGGTGATAATGAGGCTAACTATCATCTCTAGAATGGCTTTCTCTACAAATTAGAAAGCTATGTGTTCCTAAAGGTGAAATATTTCATCTTAGTAGAGGCTCAAACCTCCAAGGTTTTAGGATATTTTGGTGTCGAGAATACAGTTTCCAACTTATGAAGGTATGTGTATTGGCCTAGAATGCAAGAATATGTAGCTTAATATATTAAAGAATGCATACTTCGTTTTAACAACAATCCTATTAAAATAAATAAAGGTTTATATGATCTGAAATGAATCTGGACTAAAGAATGGATAAGGCTCATTACCTGCAAAACAAATTGATGATCAATCAACATTATGAAATCTGTTGGAAGATTGGTTGTTGTCATTGATGTCAACCCTGGTCATGGGTTTTTGACCACAAGATTGATGAAAGTATTTGGACATGAAAAAAAATGCACATGCACATACAACACCCATGGATGGATAGTATACATCATGTTGTTTTCGGTGTTATATGGCACGTCACGTGGATCCTCATGGTTGAGGAGAAATGAATTTTTGAAGATGACAAAGTGAATTGAAGGAAGTACATGTAGGCCCTGAAGATAATTAAGGAAAAGAATTACAAAATAAGAAAGTGTCAGGTCGGCCCTAATGTTAAAAGGAAGTGACATAAATGGTATAAATAAAAATCATTATACATTCATTTGATACAAGTCGAATTTTAGAGGTAATAAGAAGAAAAGAAGGCCAGATTTCAAGGGAGGATGAAGTCTTTTGTTGATGTGTTCTAAGGTATGTTATTTTCAGGTCATCTTACCATTTTTGCTATAAATTTTTTTCTAGAACGATTCAGATGGTGAAATCGCTATGGTATTGAGAAGACATATCAAGGTGCCTCTGGTAAAAATTTCAGCTCTTGATTCGCTATAATTATGGAGATACACTATGTGGAAGATAGGGTTTGTGACTAGTCTTGAAGCTAGTCAATAAACAGGTGTTTCGGGTAAAACAGTCATAACTTCTTCATAGGAAATCCAAATGAAGTGGGAAAAATTTCATTGGAAAGAGTATGGACTATAGTTTCTTGTGTGCAATTTTTAGAATCAGATGTTAATTATTGAGCGCGGGGCATTTTGTGCAAGTTCACTCTCCTGAATAGACCATAATTGAATAAAGTCTACCATTCTTTCTATAACCTCTTTTTGGGGAGGATTCAAGGAGTGAAAATTGGAGGAGTTTCATAGAATACATTGAGTAATATTACCTACAAGTCAGAGTACTCCAAGAATTGAAGAATTGCAAAAATTGAAGAAGTCTCAGGAAGCATTATTAGGTTCTATGTGATGATTGGTTGATGGTGATGATTTAATGTAAAGTTTTATTATCTCTCATATATTCTTGGTTGGAAGGAAGGGGCAAGGATGGAGATTTCAACTCTCTCTTGATATTGGAGGCTTGTATCTTCCTCTTGGAGGTTTATCCCTCCCTTTACATTTGGAAGTTGTAGCTACCTTTGGAATTTATTACTTCCCTTGAACAATAACTATTGATTATTTCTCATATATTGTGCATGGTGTATTGTGGTGTATTGGTGTAACTCTTATACTATTGTTCATTTCTCATTGGATATAGTTGAATGGTTTAAGTATAAGTTGAAAAAGATTTTAAATTTTACTTGATACTGATTCACCCTCCTCTCAGTATCAACAAAATCCATGTGCTAAATTGCAAGCTAACGTGGAATAATATAATAAGCATGTAAGGGGAAATTTAAAGAAGAATAATTAAAATGATAAGGAAAGAGATAGGAGAGAAGAATTAGGAATGGTAAGTGAAGAGCCATGGTTGTTGACCTTCCCTTACCCCCTAACTCTCCTTATTTCTCCGCTCTCGCTCTTTTCCAAAGGGATTTTGGCCAAGGAGGAGGAGAGCATTGTAAAATCTTGGAGACTTGCAGAAGAAGAATATTGAGCATCATTCGACTGGTTTTCCTAAGTTGGGTTCTAGGGTAAAAATATTGTCTCATTAAGTTAGTTCCTTTGTATAGTGAGTATGGTTAAATTATCCATTATTCTTTATTAGATCTTGTTGGTTATAATTTGAATGGATTCTATGTATCTTAATGAGGGAATGTAGAGAAGCTTGTTGCATCATGTTTTCAATATTGAGTGTGTGAGTACATTGGTAATGGTGTATACACTTTCAACAAGTAATACTCACCTTTGGATGTATTGATAATTCATCCAATCTCTTCCTAGCTTCTGGGCATGCTAAGAATCTTACCCTTTCTCTTGGGCATCCCAAAGCTTGTATCCTTGTAGCCCACATTCAACCACAATTTTAACCATGCCTCTAGGCATTCATGAGATTGTTGGGGACTTTCTCTTAATGCCAATGATACCATAATCCATTGCACCCTCTAGTAACATGGTTTATGCTATAATTAAAACAATTCTACCCACACTAGCTTGAGAGGAGAGACTCAACTTCTCCACATTCATTTTTTTTGTCCAAATATTGTGGAAACCTTAGAACAAGGAGAGCACACCCACTTGTTTGTTCTTTATTTCAAAACATAGTGTGTGAACACTAATGAGAGGAGAGACCATGCAAGATTGTTTTCTTGCTTGCCACTACTTGCATATGATCCCTAGTTATTGGATATACTCACGCTATTTATCTCTTATGTTCTAACATGTGTCTTTTTTGTATAAATGTTAAGTGTGAAGTCCACTTAAAGAGGATTCCACATGATCATTCACCACATGCTCATCCTCCACAACCCATCATTTCCCAAGACCTATCTAGTTGTCCCACACTCCCACGATTTTACACTAGCAATGGGAACACCATTCACTGCTCATCTCCATGAAAGAGATCACGGGTCGATGTATTTCAATTAAGAGAAGATCATATTTGCCATTGGGTAACAATTACAACCCTAGATGATTCCTCAACGATTGGACTGCACATTGATGTGTTTTTGGGTTCAAGTTACAAGAGAAATACCCATTCTGCATTTTACTTGTTGCTTGACGTGAGAAAAGAAACCCTAACACTAATTTCCTCATTCACTCACCAAACGTGACATTGAGCACCTGACTTCAACGTTGTAGAATAACCTCTCTTGCCATGCCTCCCATGACCATTTTGGAACATTGAACCATGTCAATCAATATCCATGGTCGACCTGAGAGATTCCATTGAATGTGACAATCATCGTTTGGGATTGGCATCAGATACATTACAAAAACATCGATTTGGGTTTGGCATCAAATACGTTACAAAAACATTTGTGCTAATTAACATTAGTAAAGAAAGTTCATCATGGAAAACTATTGCAACAAGCAAAACCTCTTCCATTTAATTTTTTGTGTTGGCCACCCTCATCATCTTAGAGAGCCACGTACCACTCCTAGGAATTGTTTTGGTTTATGTGGTGATTTTATTGCGCCAACCACCACAGTTATGTAAGTAAACATGGGATGAGGCCATGTGACAGGTCACTTTATAAATTGGATTATTAAAGTAGTTCCTAGTTCATTGACGGTTTGAATGTAAAGAGTTGGTTTACCTCTGCTAGTGTTGTAAACAGCTTAATAGAGACCATAAACCAACCTATTTATGAACACCATTTGATATTCATGCTCACAGTGTTCCTATAAGAAAATTGTGATCATGATCAAGAAAATACCATTGTTGTACAGAAAAGCTACATAGTTGAGTTACTCCAATGTTTCTTGGAAGATATTTTACTTGTAAACTTTCCATTTCCAGCTATTGATGAGTTCAGGGAAGAAGATGGAGCCTCCATGAAACAAAGAACCATATGCACATCTCAAGGATAGAATTGAGATAGATTCTAGAAATTAAATTTCTACACATGTATCCATGTTGGTGAAGTGAGTCGGTTATAATCCCCTCTATTATGGATCATATGGTATCAGAGAAGTTGCATACATGACTAAGAAACTACTTCCAAGTCTGTCAACATAATATTGAAAACTGCAACATTGGAAAAGCAAGCAAATATAAATTGCAATATTTGTGAGCCAACAATGTCGAGCTTCGAGAAGAGAATGAGAGCTTGAAGGTCTGGGTTAAGATGTTTAACTAGAGGATGACATAGATGGAGAAGCACATGGGGACCTATGCCAAATTGTTTCCATTGCTCAAGAATAAGTTTTAATAATGTCAAGACACCCTCACATCAATCATGTCAGATTGGGAAAAATTGAGAGCATGGCTTGCACACCTTGGTGAGAAGGTCATCCAAATGGATAGATGGAAAGAAGACATATTCACGTAGATGATGACACAACTGCAACAAGATTTGGAAGAGAATGATAAGGCCTTGGCAAGGATTCAAGAAACTATCCAAGAGAACAAAAACCAAGGATGTTGATGCATATAGCATCAGACAAGTATTTCCACATAGGATTGGTGGCTAGCATGTGGAAGTCATCCCAATCCTTCTACTCTTGACTTTACTTTAGTTAAAGGAATTATTAAATTAAAGTGATTTTATTAAGTAGTTATTAATTATTTAATTAATCGAATTATTTAAGGAAATGTTAAAAGTAATTATCATGTAATCTAAATCTCAAGTGAAGTGACAAGTAATCTCAATCGTCAATCACTTTGGAGATTAGAAATAGATTATAACGCATGATTATAAAAACAAGGATATGGTAAATGAGAAGACATTTTTCACACAAAGATCGAAAAGAAGGACTTTTGCTAGTGTGGAGTCATTTGAGAGTGTAGAAGCAAAGAAGGACTTTTGCTTACACTTGAGACATCTTTGTCTGGTTGATCAAGAGAGATTGACAAAGGATGGAGCGAGTTGGATCAAGAAGGAATGTGATTCAAGATCTTGGATAGATGGAGAAGGACTTCCATCTAGAGAATAGAGGTTGTTTCAAGTGGGTTTGAGTCCTGCGAGCCCACAGGAAAGTGTTGCACCATACATAGCTTGTCGTATAGGATTTCCATATGTGTACGTGGGATCCAGTGGAGAAAGGAGTGTATATGCGGGAGCACATTAGGGACAGGCATGTACATCTTGGAAAGCATGTAGTTTTGGGCCATATAATAGACCATACTTTGTCAGGTTTGTCTGCAATTGTATTTCTCATAGTGCACCATTATCCCTATTATCGGAGCCTTGATTTTAGCATAATAAAATCATTATTAGCATTGGTTTTCCCTCTAGATTTTTTACAAAGGTACCTACCCAAAAATACTGGTGTTCATGTGTGCATGATTTGGTTTCTGATTTTTTGCTTCCACTAGATTTATTGAGTTGAATATTTCAGCAGTGCAATTTTCTTTTATGAGCTGCTAATATGATTTCTAGTAAGGATATCACTAGATAGCAATATACCTAGGTGTTGGAGTAAGAGGATTTCAACAAGGTATCAAATAACATGCTCTAAAGGGAAGCCAGATATTAGATCCATAGCAGTTGATAGAAGGTCTATTAGGTTTTGAGGAGATCTTAGCAGATCCATGACTAGCAAGAAGAAATCAAAGGATGGATTTCAGGGGAACTGTCGTATTGATGCAGAACTAGGGTTTTGTTGGTTTACGAAGTTATATACGGGGTTAAAAAAGGGACATGTACATATGTGGGTCTCTTTAGACATAGTCACATGTACGCGGGATAGAATAAGCATGGGCATGTACATATGTGGGATTTCTTAAGGGAGGGCATGTACATACACGAGGGATCAATTGTGACAAGCATCTATAGGTGTTTCCAGGAGAGTACAAGGGTCATTTCCAACAATAGGTTATTTCTAGGGTAGTTTATCAAGTCTTAGGGATGGAAACAATATTGTTGAGAGTTGAAGACAGATTGAATGGAGCATCCAACTTCCTATCTTGTAAAGAAAGAGTAATTTTGGCATTGAAGGAGTATGACCTTTGGGAGTTAGTGGAAAAAGAAGTTACTCCACAAATAGATATGAAAACTTTGGAAGCTCACAAAAATAAGGAGATCAAAGCAGAGAGGGTCCTCCTAGATTTGGTGATTGATCATATAATTCCTCACCTATCCGAGAAGAAGACAACCAAATAGATGTTTGATGCCTTGGTAAGTTTATTCCAGAGTAAGAAAATGAATAGTAAGATGGTCTTAAGGAATAAAATTAGATTGGTGCATATGTCTAGATCTAATAATGTTACCAGCTATGTCATGAGGATCACACAGGTGCTTGATTAGCTTACATCCATAGGGGAGAAAAATAAGGATGTGGGGCTCATGAATGTTGCATTGAATGGTCTTCCCAAGTCATGGGAACCATTTGTCAAAGGAGTTTTTACTCAGGAAAATATCCCATATTTGCACATACTTTGGGATGATTGCATCCATAAAAAGACACAAGAGGAGTCTAAAGAAAGAAAGAAGGTAGATGAAAAGGAGGAGAACCTCTCCCTTGTCATTAGGAAAAGAAAGGTCAAAGAAAATGTTTCCAATGGTAACAATGAGGAGTCAACCTCATAGCTAGATAAGAATTAATTGAGTAAAATCAAGTGCTTCACATGCCACAAGTATGGGAACTATGCATCACAGTGTCTGGATAAGAATGGGAAAGGGAAGCCACAAAAAAAGGAATTAGTAGAGATGCATCTAGATGAGTTTGCAAAAAATGTTGAGAAGGAATTATCAATGTTCTCATTTCTCTCTACCAACACCAAATCAAGGTGCCTGGTACTTGGACAGTGGTGCTTCTCGTCATATGACAGGGACACATGATTTTTTCACCAGTTGGTTAGAGATAGACTCGGATATGCATGTGGAGCTTGGCACTCTTCACAAGTGTGGTGTAGAGGGAGTTGGGAAACTAAGGTTCTAGTTGTGGCCTTAAGGATTTCTGGAGGTGGAAGATGTGTTGTATGTACCAGAATTAAAGAAGAAATTTCTCTTAGTTTCAGTTTTGGAGGACAAGGGTTTTATTGTTACTTTTAGAGAGGGAAAGTAATCATATGTTCATAGTGAGCTAGTCTTGACACAACAGTCAACATTGGTGTCAGAGATGGCATGTTATACAGTTTGTAGGGCCAACCTATAATAGGATTCAAGGGGATATTGGATCATGGGTCTATGGCAGTGGTAGAGGAAGAGGAGAAGGAGGCTCTGAAGGGTGAACAACTGAAGGGTGAGAAGAGTTCAGAGACTTCCAGTGTGGGGAGTCAAGTTCCAAATGGGAAGAGGGAGTTAGACCCTTCCAGTCCTATTAGGAGATTGAGTTGGTACGAGATGAAATTTATATATGATCAGGAGAAGGAGGCTTCTAGAAGTACATTCAGTGAGAGAATATCTTCGATGAAGTTTCCAAACTTCATGGAATTGATATGTAGTGTCATCGATTCTGAGACTTCCAGTGTTCAGGAAGCATCTGACCATCAGGGTTGGAGGGATAATGGTGGGCAAGATGATGTGTTTTACATTATGTCAGGATTGAAGGTAGAACCAGTTTCAGGTGGCTCTTCGGGAAATACATTCCTCTCTAAGAGGGAGTGTTGGTGCATATAGCATCAGACAGGTATTTTCGCATAGGATTGGTTTCTAGCATGCGGAAGTCATCCAAAGCCTCTTATGTTCTAACATGTGTCTTTAATGTATAAATGTTAAGTGTAAAGTCCACTTAAAGAGGAGTCCACATGATCATTCACCACATTCTCATCCTCCACAATCCATCATTTCCCACAACCTGTCTAGTTGTCCCACACTCCCACGATTTTACCCTAGCAATGGGAACACCATTCACTGCTCATCTACATCAAAGAGATGACAGGTCGATGTATTTCAATTAAGAGAAGATCATATTCACCATTGGGTAACAATTACAACCCTAGATGATTCCTCAACGATTGGACTGCACATTGATGTTTTTTTGGGTTCAAGTTACAAGATAAATACCCATTCCACATTTTACTTGTTGCTTGACGTGAGAAAAGAAAACCTAACACTAATTTCCTCATTCACTCACTAAACATGGCATTGAGCACCTGACTTCAACGTTGTAGAATTCGTTGTCTTGCCACGCCTCCCATGACCATTTTGGAACATTAAACCATGCCAATCAATAGCCATGGTCGACCTGAGAGATTCCATTGAATGTGACAATCATCGTTTGGGTTTGGCATCAGATACATTACAAAAACATCGATTTGGGTTTGGCATCAAATACGTTACAAAAACATTTGTGCTAATTAACATTAGTAAATCAAGGTCATCATGGAAAATTATTGCAAAAAGAAAAACCTCTTCCATTTACTTTTTTATGTTGGGCACCCTCATCATCTTAGAGAGCCATGTACCACTCGTAGGAATTGTTTTGGTTTATGTGGTGATTTTATTGCGCCAACCACCGCATTTATGTAAGTAAACATGGGATGAGGCCATGTGACAGGTCACTTTATAAATTGGATTATTAAACTAGTGCCTAGTTCATTGACGGTTTGAATGTAAAGAGTTGGTTTCCCTCTGCTAGTGTTGCAAATAGCTTAATAGAGACCATAAACCAACCTATTTATGAACACCATTTGATATTCATGCTCACAGTGTTCCTATAAGAAAATTATGATCATGATCAAGAAAATACCATTGTCGTACAGAAAAGCTACATAGTTGAGTTACTCCAATGTTTCTTGGAAGATATTTTACTTGTAAACTTTCCATTTCCAGCTATTGATGAGTTCAGGGAAGAAGATGGAGCCTCCATGAAACAAAGAACCATATGCACATCTCAAGGATAGAATTGAGATAGAGTATAGAAATTAAATTTCTACACATGTATCCATGTTGGTGAAGTGAGTCGGTTATAATCCCCTCTATTATGGATCAGATGGTATTAGAGAAGTTTCATCCATGACTAAGAAACTACTTCCAAGTCTGTCAACATAATATTGAAAACTGCAACATGGGAAAAGCAAGCAAATATAAGTTGGAATATTTGTGAGCCAACAATGTTGAGCTTCGAGAAGAGAATGAGAGCTTGAAGGTCTGGGTTAAGATGTTTAACTAGAGGATGGCATAGATGGAGAATCACATGGGGACCTATGCCAAATTGTTTCCATTGCTCAAGAAGAAGTTTGAATAACGTCAAGACGCCCTCACATTAATCATGTCAGATTGGGAAAAATAGAGAGCATGGCTTGCACACCTTGGTGAGAAGGTCATCCAAATGGATAGATGGAAAGAGAACATGTTCATGTAGATGATGACACAATTGCAACAAGATTTGGAAGAGAATGATTAGGCCTTGGCAAGGATTCAAGAAACTATCAAAGAAAACAAAAAGCAAGGATGTTGATGCATGTAGCATCAGACAAGTATTTCCACATAGGATTGGTGGCTAGCATGCAGAAGTCATCCCAATCCTTATACTCTTGACTTTACTTTAGTTAAAGGAATTATTAAATTAAAGTGAATTTATTAAGTAATTATTAATTATTTAATTAATTGATTTATTTAAGGAAATGTTAAAAGTAATTATCATGTAATCTAAATCTCAAGTGAAGTGACAAGTAATCTCAATCATCAATCACTTTGAAGATTAGAAATAGATTATAGTGAATCATTATAAAAGAAAGGATATGGTAAATGAGAAGACATTTTTCACACAAAGATTGAAAAGAAGGACTTTTGCTAGTGTGGAGTCATTTGAGAGTGTAGAAGCAAAGAGGGACTTTTGCTTACACTTGAGACATCTTTGTCTGGTTGATCAAGAGAGATTGACAAAGGATGGAGAGAGTTGGATCAAGAAGGAATGTGATTCAAGATCTTGGATAGATGGAGAAGGACTTCCATCTAGAGAATAGAGGTTGTTTCAAGTGGGTTTGAGTCATGCGATCCCACAAGAAAGTGTTGCACCATACAGAGCTTGTCGTATAGGATTTCCATATGTGTACGTGGGATCTAGTGGAGAAAGGAGTGTATATGTGGGAACACATTAGGGACATGCATGCACATCTTGAAAAGCATGTAGTTATGGGACATACAATAGACTAAACTTTGTCAGGTTTGTCTGCAATTTTATTTCTCATAGTGGGCCATTATCCCTATTACGGGAGCCTTGATTTTAGCATAATAAAATCATTATCAGCATTGGTTTTCCCTCTAGATTGTTTACAAAGGTACCTACCCAAAAATATTGGTGCTCATGTGTGCATGATTAGGTTTCCGATTTTTTTCTTCCACTAGATTTATTGAGTTGAATATTTCAGCAATGCAATTTTGTTTTATGAGCTGCTAATATGATTTGTAGTAAGGATATCACTAGATAACAATATACCTAGGTGTTGGAGTAAGAGGATTTCAACAAGGTATCAAAAAACATGCTCTAAAGGGAAGACATATCTTAGATCCATAGCAGTTGATAGCAGGTCTATTAGGTTTTTAGGAGATCTTAGCAGATCCATAACTAGCAGGAATAAATCGAAGGATGGATTTCAAGGGAACTGTCGTATTGATGTAGAACTAGGGTTTTGTTGGTTTACGAAGTTGTACACGGGGTTACAAAAAGGACATGCATGTACATATATGGGTCTCTTTAGACACAGTCACATGTACGAGGGATAGAATAAGCATGGGCACGTACATATGTGGGATTTCTTAAGGGAGGGCATGTACATACATGGGGGTTCAATTGTGACAAGCATGTATAGGTGTTTCCAGGAGAGTACAAGGGTCATTTCCAACAATAGGTTATTTCTAGGTTAGTTTATTAGGTCTTAGGGATGGAAACAAAATTGTTGAGAGTTGAAGACATGCTGAATGGAGCATCCAACTTCGTATCTTGGAAAGAAAGAGTAATTTTGGCATTGAAGGAGTATGACCTTTGGGATTTAGTGGAAAAAGTAGTTACTCCACAAATAGATCTGACAACTTTGGAAGCTCACAAAAATAAGGAGATCAAAGCAGAGAGGGTCCTCCTAGATTTTGTGATTGATCATATAATTCCTCACCTATCCGAGAAGAAGACAACCAAATAGATGTTTGATGCCTTGGTAAGTTTATTCCAGAGCAAGAAAATAAATAGTAAGATGGTCTTAAGGAATAAAATTAGATTGGTGCAGATGGTCTAGATCTGATAATGTTACTAGCTATTCCATGAGGATCACACAGGTGCTTGATTATCTTACATCCATAGGGGAGAAAACTAAGGATGTGGAGCTCATGAATGTGGCATTGAATGGTCTTCCCAAGTCATGGGAACCATTTGTCAAAGGAGTTTTCACTCAGGAAAATCTCCCATATTTTCACATACTTTGGGATGATTGCATCCATAAAGAGACTCAACAGGAGTCTAAAGAAATAAAGAAAGAAGGGAGATGAAGAGGAGGAGAACCTTTCCCTTGTCATTAGGACAAGAAAGGTCAAAGAAAATGTTTCCAATGGTAACAATGAGGATTCAACCTCATAGCTAGATAATAATTAATTGAGTAAAATCAAGTGCTTCACATGCCACAAGTATGGGAACTATGCATCACAGTGTCTGGATAAGAATGGGAAAGGGAAGCCACAAAAAAAGGAATTAGTAGAGATGCATCTAGATGAGTTTGCAACAAATGTTGAGAAGGAATTATCAATGTTCTCGTGTCTCTCTACCAACACCAAATCAAGGTGACTGGTACTTGGACAATGGTGCTTCTCATCATATGACGGGGACACATGAGTTGTTCACCAGTTGGTTAGAGATAGACTCGGATATGCATGTGGAGCTTGGCACTCTTCACAAGTGTGGTGTAGAGGGAGTTGGGAAACTAAAGTTTTAGTTGTGGCCATAAGGATTTCTAGAGGTAGAAGATGTGTTGTATGTACCAGAATTAAAGAAAAAATTTCTCTTAGTTTCAGTTTTGGAGGACAAGGGTTTTATCATTACTTTTAGAGAGGGAAAGTAATCATATGTTCATAGTGAGCTAGCCTTGACACAGCAGTCAACATTAGTGTCAGAGATGGCATGTTATACAGTTTGTAGGGCCAACCTATAATAGGATTCAAGGGGATATTGGATCATGGGTCGATGTCAGTGGTAGAGGATGAGGAGAAGGAGGCTCTGAAGTGTGAACAACTAAAGGGTGAGCAGAGTTCACAGACTTCCAGTGTGGGGAGTCAACTTCCAAATGGGAAGAGGGAGTTAGACCCTTCCATTCCTATTAGGATATCGAGTTGGTACGAGATGAAATTTATGGATGATAAAGAGAAAGAGGCTTATAGGAGTACATTCAGTGAGAGAAGATCTTCAACGGAGTTTCCAAACTTCATGGAATTAATATGTAGTGTCATCGATTCTGATACTTCCAGTGTTCAGGAAGCATCTGACCAGTAGGGTTGGAGGGATAATGGTGGGCAAGATGATGTGTTTTACATTATGTCAAGATTGAAGGGAGAACCAGTTTCAGGTGGCTCTTCGGGAAATACCTTCCTCTCTAAGAGGGAGTGTTGATGCATATAGCATCAGACAAGTATTTTCACATAGGCTTGGTGTCTAGCATGTGTAAGTCATCCAAAGCCTTCTATCCTTGAATTTACTTTAGTTAAAGGAATTATTAAAGTAAAGTGATTTTATTAATTAATGAATTGATTTATTTAAGGAAATAATAAAAGTAATTAGCATGCAATATAAATCTTAAGTAAGTGAGAAATAATATCAACCATCAATCACTTTGGATATTAGAAATAGATTATAACTCATGATTATAAAAGCAAGGTTAGGGTAAAGCATAAGACACTTTTCACATAGAGATAGAAAAGAAGTACTTTTGCTTAAACTTGAGACAACTTTGTCAATTTGATCAAGAGAGATTGACAAAGGACAGAGAGAGTTGGATCATGAAGGATTGTGATTCAAGATCTTTGATAGGTGGAGAAGAAATTCCATCTAGATATAAGATCGAGGAGAACAGAGAACAAATGTTTCCGCAAGTGGGTTTCAGTCAGGCGAGCCCACGAGAAAGTGTTTCATCGTACATAGCTTGTTGCACAGTATTTTCGTACATGTATGTGGGTGCTAGTGGAGATAGGTGCGTATATGCGGGAACACAGTAGGGACATATGTGTACATCTCAAAAAGCATGTAGTTCTAGTTCATATAGGATACTAGACTTTTCCAGGTTTGTCTGTAGTTGTATTTCTCTCAACAGACCACTATCTCTGGTATGGGAGCCTTGATTTTAGAATAATAAAATCATTCTTAGCACTAGTTTCCCCTCCAAGATTTTTTCCAGGGGTATCTACCCAAAAATATTGGTGTTCATGTGTGTATTAATTGGTTTTGAGTTTTTTTCTTCTTGAGTTTTGCTAATCTTATTTGCAGTAAGGAAATCACTAGATAAAAAGATACCTAGGTGTTGGATTAAGAGGTTTTCAACAAAAGAAACATTCCATTGCCACTGCAGATGTTAGCACCATGACTAATACCACCTTGGTAAGCTCACCTTCCAAAGGCATCTCTCAAGAGCATCTAGGTGAATTTGAGAAGGGATAATGTCCTATTATTTACAAGGGCTTGGAAAATGGAGACAAGGCATTTTGAGCCCCATTCTAGCAATGCCAAGGGCCAAGCATGAAGGCCTAGGATTTGATGGAAGAAGTGAAAATTCCATCACTGAGAAGACTATTTTCATGAAGGAAACAAACATGTTGAAGTTGGATTTCTCATCAAGAGAAGGAGCAACAATAGTTAGTGAAGGTGTCAGCTCACCACCACCTCACCCTTGTGGTATATTGAAGGAAAGCAGTGATGAGAATTTGCAGACTCATCCCACACCTACACTTAGAGGAAGAATCAAACCAATCAGTGAAAGAAAGAAGAAGAACAAGAAGACAAGGAGGTCTAAATAAAACAAGAAATTTATTGTTTGTCACTGCTACAAGAAGAGAGGCCATACCATATACATTTTTTTGTATGCAGATACATGCTCACAATGTACAACGAAAGGCCAGTGTGAGGTAGCCTACTCAAATAAGCAATATATGTTATGCATGCCTCATTGTTTTCATAAGTTGAATGGAAAGAAGGATTCTACAATCCAACAACATACACAGACGCACATGGAGAGGAGGAGTATGACAAGCAATCCTTGTAGCAACCACATGAACATTTTCCACCACTAGAAGTTGAGTGGACATTGGGAAGTGAAGTTTTGGTGACTTCACCCAGAGCTTCACCCAATAAGATGAACAACCAGGAAAATGTTGTGGAAAGTGAAGATTGAAGAAGATGAAGAGTTTCATGCATATCCAGTCCAGGTGAAAGTAGTTTTCCACAGAGTGATAGAAGCACATGAGGGCGAAAAAACAAACTATAAGGATAATAGGTTGGTGTCGATAGTAGCAACAACCAAATTCTTGTTTCCAGTATTGCATTCAAAGAATCATGTAGTGGAGTTGTGTCAAAGATTGGTGCATGAAGTTCAATGACCATAGAGGACTTCTTGAGGACTCCATGATGTTCCTTGCAAACATGTGCAAGCATGAAAGAGTTTTTTCCATGCTAGGAAGCAATTGATCCTAGCAGAAGAAGGTGAACACACCTCCTTTCATAGGATTGATATGTGATGGAAGTAAGTTAGGATCACATTGAACATATCATCATTCGACTTGTCTTCATTGGTAGCCGATATGGATTGTCTCCAAGTCAAAGAGGGATATGGGAATGATTGTTGGGTCTAGAGTTTAGATTCAGAGATTGCTCAAAGTTGAGACTTAGTGAGAAGATTTTTTCAYTGAGGGAACAAGTGAGCTAGAAATAGATCCATAGCCATAGATGAGGACCAAAGACAGTAGCCAAAGCCACGAGCCAGAGTTATATTTAGATTTGTATCTAGGAGCCAACGTCGAAGCCACGTTCTAGAGAAGCAAAAACATTAATCTAGATTGGTTTCCTAGATATTTTCAAGACCAAAAATCCTCTCAATGGGGAGTTGTGATCTTAAATGAATCTGAACTGAAGAATGGATAAGGATCAATAGCTGCAAAACAAACCAATAATCAATCAACATTATGAAATCCAAGTGCTACAATGCAAGATAACATGGAATAAGCTAATAAGCATGTAAGGGAAAAATTTAAGAAGAATATGTAAAATGACAAGGAAATGCATTAGGAGAGAAGGCTAAAGAATGAGAAGTGAAGAGACATGGTTTTTGGCCTTCCCTTACCCCCTAGATCTCCCTATTTTTTCACTCTCACTGTTTTCCAAAGGGATTTTTTCCAAGGAGGAGGACARCATTGTAAAAACTTGGAGGCTTGCAGAAGAACARTATTGAGCACCAKTCGACTGGTTTTCVCAAGTTSGRTTCCATGGTAAAAATATTGTCTCATTGAGTTAGTTCCTCTACATTTTGAGTATGGTTAAAYTATCCATTATGCTTTATTATAACTTGTTGGTTATAATTTGAATGTATTATATGTATCTTAATGAGGGAATGTAGAGTAGCTTGTTGCATATTTTTTTCATTATGGAGTGTGTGAGTACACTGATAATGGAATATAATTTCAATCGGTAATACTCACCGTTAGATGTATTGAGTGTTCATACAATTGCTTCATGGCTTCTAGGAATGCTAAGAATGTTTCTGTTTCTCCTAGGCATCCCAAAGCTTGTATCCTTCCAACCCACATTCAACCATGATTTTACCCATGCCTCTAGGTGTCCATGATATTCTTGGCGACGTTATCTTAATTCCAATGAGACTATAATCCATTGCACCCCCCAGTAACCTGGTATAAGATGCAACTAAAATAATTATACCCACACTCACTTGAGAGCAAAGACTCAACTTCTCCATGTTCATTTTTTTGTTGTCCAAATATTGTGGAAACTCTAGAACAAGCATAATGCACCCACTTGTTTGTTCTTATTGTCAAAACATAGTGCGTGAAAACTAGCTTGAGGGGAGAGACCCAACGCACTTGTTTTCTTGCTTTCCACAACTTTCATATGATCCCCATCTATTGGAGAGACTCGTGTTATTTCTCTCTTCTATTTTAATGTATCTCTTTGATTTATAAATGTTTAGTGTGAAGTAGATCTAGAGGAGAGTCCACATGCTCATTCTCCATGGTCCATAATTTCCCAATACCTGTTTGGATGTCCCACACTCCCACGATTTTACCCTAGAAATAGGTGCACCATTCACTGCTCATCTCCATGAAAGAGATGATGGGTCAATTTATTTCAATTAATAGAAGATCATATTCACCATTGGGTAACAATTACGACCCTAGATGATTCCTCAACAACTAGACTACACATTGATGTGTGTTTGGGTTCAAGTTACAAGAGAAATACCCATTCCACATTTTATTTGTTGCATGATGTGAGAAAAGAAACCCTTACATTAATTTCCTCTTTCACTCACGAGATGTGGGATTGAGCTCCCACCTTCATCATTGGAGAATCCCTCTCTTGCCACACATCTCAGGGCCATTTTGGGATGTTAAACTTTGTAAATCAATAGAAATTGTTGACATGAGAGATTCCATTGATTATATGCAAGTATTCCATTTGGGTTTGGCATCAGTTACGTTACAAAAACGTTAGTTTGGGTTTGGCATCAGATATGTTACAAAAACATTTTTTTGGGTTTGGCATCAAATACGTTACAAAAACATTTGTTCTAATTAACATTAGTAAGCCATGCTCATCATCGAAAAATATTGCAACAAGAAAAACCTCTTCCATTTACTTTTCTATGTGGGCCACCCTCATGATCTTAGAGAGTCGTGTACCAGTCCTAGGAAGTTCTTTGGATTATTTGGTGATTTGATTGCACCAACCACCACATGTATGGCAAGCATATTGGGATGAGGCCATGTGATAGGTCACTTTGTGCATTGGATTTTTAACCTAGCGACTAGTTCATTTATGGTTGGAATGTAAAGTGTTGGATTCCCACTGCTTCTGTTGCAAGCCACTTATTAGAGACAATAAACCAATATATTGCTAAATGTCATTTGATATTCATGCTCACAATGTTCTTATAAGAAAATTCTAGTAATGATCAAGAAAAGACCATTGTCATACAGAACAACTACATAGTTGAGTTACTCCATTGTTTCTTGGAAGATGTTTTACTTGTCAACCTTCCATTCCTAGCCATTGATGAGTTTAGGGCAGAATATTAAGCCTCTAGGAGGTAGAAAACCATATGTACATCTCAAAGATATAATTGATATAGATTCTAGAAATTAAATTTTTACATGGGTATCTTTGTTGGTGAAGAGTGTGGGCTATAAACCCCTTAATTACAAACCATTATACCATCCTTTATGTATACCCACTACACCCTGTGATAGAATTTGCATGGATTTTTTTGGGTGTTTTAATAGAAATTAGGAAGGGAGATGATTATTTCTTTGTGAGAGTTGATAAGTTTAGCAAGATATGCAATCTTATGCCAAGAAAAATGACCATCAAAATACAAGAAGTAGAAAAAATGTTCTTTGAAAAGGTATAGGTGCACTTTGAGATATCAAGGAGTATCATCTCATATAGGGATACTAGATTTATTAGTGCCTTTTGGAATACACTTTAGGAGAACATGGACACTTAGTTGAATAGATCTACAACTTTCCATCCATAGACAAAAGTAGTCAATAGGAAATTGATTCATCTTTTGAGGGGTTACAATTAGAATCATCCAAATACCTATGATGAAATTTTGATTTATATTCAACACTCTTATAATAGATCACTTCACTCTTCTATTGGTAATTCCCCTTTTGAAGATTGCTTCCATTATTTGAAACCTTTTCTCTTGGATATTGAATATGGATAGAAAGGAGGAGTGAAAGAAAACATCACTAGAGATGCATTGAAAGAAGAAAAAATTGTTGACAATATTAGGAAGATCCATTTGCAAGTGTATGAAAAATTAAAGAAGTCATGGGAAAAGTACAAGGCCTAACATAATCACCAAAGATTTGAGGAAACATTCAAGGTGGGAGATAGAGTTTGGGTGCATCTAAACAAAGAAAGTCTATAAGGTATTCGTAAGAATATTAAATCTCTATGGTAAGGCCCTTATAAAGTATTGGAGAGTGTGGGTCATAAAGGATACATACTTAATATACACCCAAATATGAAAATTTACCCATTAGTGAATGTGGAAAATATAAAACTCTATGAGCCTTTCAATTTGGATTGGGAAATCAATGAGTAGTTTGTAACTACCAAAGAGGAATTAGCATCAAAAGCTCAAGTAGTGTTGGTAGAAGATACAACTTTGCATAAGAATTCCAAAACTACTAGACAGATCCAACATGGAATTTGGCAAGTTGGACTGGAAGGGAACACTACAAATGCATTGAAAGAAGAAAAAAATGTTGAAAATATTAGGCAGATCCATTTGTAAGCATAGGACGCATTAAATAAATCATAGGAAAAGCACAAGGCCTAAAATATTCAGCAAAGAATTGATAAAACATTCAAGGTGGGAGATAGAGTTTGGTTTCATCTAATCAAAGAAAAGCTGCAAGGTCTTCGTAAGAAGATCAAATCTATATGGTAAGGTCCTTCTGGAGTATTGGATAATGTGGGTGATAAAGGATACAGACTCAATCTACTCCCACATATGCACATTTACTCACTAGTGAATGTGGAAAATCTGAAGCCTCTATGATCCTTTCAACTTGGATCGAGAAACTCATGAGTAGTTTGTGAGACCCATTTCTTCCCCATATGTAATTAATATCATTTAATGATTGCCATGCCATGGAAATACAAACATTATAATTGTATTAATTTTTAATTGGAAAATTTCAACCAGTTGACTGATGGGTGTATCCTTAAAAGTATTGTCCATGATACCACTAGAGGAAAGATTAAGGAAAACTAGAGAGGGGGCTAATCATGCTAAGATGCCCCAATCCTCCTTGCTGAAATATTTGGTTTGGAAATAATAAGTTATTTCCCTCTATCATGATTTCAAGACAAAATAAATTAATGAGAAGAGGGATGGTAGTTGAAAAACCAACTACCCCAAATGAATCTAGGTATGGGAGATCTGGTGAGGACAATAGAAGTTGTCAGCCAAAGGTACCATAGAGTACCATCACCTCGTTGTTTGGTTGAACTGAGTTCCTTCGGCCAGAAGAAAATGAAGGGATAGATCAAGAGTCATCCTAAAATGATTATGTGTGGGGGATGCATGAATGGGCGGGGGGTGGTATTAGAAGGAGTCAACATGGGTAGAAGAGAATACAGGGGTGCGTGCAAGAGGAATAGATGAGGGAAGACAGAAAGAGGGGAGAGATAGACTAGATCAGATTTTGGGGGATGACAACTTGAAAGAGATTCCCTGGTGGTATCATGGCTTGGAACGAGGGTGGATTGGTGTCAATGTGACTGAGCACGCAAATCCTATGGTTGGGTGGAAAGACAAACACCCACAGTTAATTGGCTAGTTTATCTTTTCGTTGAACAAATAAGTATTATTGTGGTTATGTCCATTGCATATTTACAGTAAGGATAAACTATTTATTGTTCGTGTAATGAATGTGAGTGAATGATTGAATTCTTGTATTGCATTACTGAGTTTGCATGCCTGTTACTGGGTTGATTTCTCATTTTATATGCAAATCCTTGTGCTTTATTTAATGTGGAAATTATGTAAATTGTACAGGTCTTGTACATCTGAACATATGAACATTACTATTGGTTATGGAGGGTAAAATACCCAGTATTGATTAATGGATGCAATTTCATGATAATTGGACCAGAATTTGTAATGATAATGAATCGTTGTGTATTATTGTTCATGTGTTCATAGTAGTAGGTTGTTGTAATGGGTTTCCTATGAAATATCAATGGACTACTAAGTTTGGGAATGAACCTTAACAATTGAAATGCCTATGTTTCCTTTATCCATTGAAATGGAAGGCTTGCAAAATGTAAGATCCTTAACCAGGATTTGAGGTATGGATGCCTTAGTCAGTTTAAGAGTGAGATACAGAGTCAAGAAGGCCTAGTAAAACCCTTATTATAAGATTGAAGGGATCCCAGAATGGTTAATTCCAAGACCAGACTATTTTCCTGAAGGAGAACCTGAGTTCAACCAGGATGATTTGCAGCCATTGGATTGGTGTATCGAGCAGGTTTGGACCATTGATCAGATGGGGTTCTCATTAGAGTGATCAAGGACTATATTGTAATAGGACTTCGATGAGGGAAGTTTTGAGTCAATAGGGCCCATTAATCTGTCGGAACATGGATATGGTTGATTTTAGATCATTGGATCCATTTTATAGTCTATCAGTGTAAGACTGGTCGGAGGTCTGGAAAGGAGGTTAGAAGAGGGAGTTTGATGATAGGGATTATGAGGAATGTAGATATCGAATAGGGTGTCGTGGGATCATAACCATTATATCTCATGAAGACTGCCCCTAGCAAGAGAATGGAATGACCGATAACCTTCAAGAAAGTGGAGACTTTGAAGTAATCGAAGTCATTGATATCTGACCCCGAGGACCATCCGATCCGTCAGAGTATGTCCGACGGAGTGGAACATGAATTCGTGGAGGAAGTACTTCAACTGGAGGAACTATGAGAATGATGTAGGTATGTTGATCGTGGGAAAGGTGTGATGAAATAACAGTTGTATATTTTTCATGGGCCCCACCTGATTACTTGCAAGAGAATAGAGAGGAAGTGTTAACCACCGAGCAAGTTAGAGGCACTAGTGTGATCGGATTTTTTGGCTCTAGAGACTGAGGGCCATTGGATATATGGAGATGACCCATCAGAGTAGACCCTTTCATTGATCCTCAAAGATCTTTTAATGACTGTGGTTGAGTTTTTAATTGCATGTGTTAATTAACCATTTATGAAGCTGAAGGAAAGAGGATGAATTTAATGAAGAAACATAACAGCCATAAAATAGTATATAGATATGAACTGAAGCAATAATAACAACAAACCATAACAAGAGAAGTGATAACGAAGTTCGGCACAAAATTGCCTACGTCTCCGGGCCTTTGTCTCAGTGGGGGAGGCTTCTTTATTTCTGTTCAAAAAAGCTCAAAAAGTACATCGCAGCAGTGCCATTAGGCTACAAGACTGATATGGTCATGTTCTTCCATATCTCTAGAACCCAATAAAATAAACGACACACAAAACAGATAACCGGAGCTCCCAGAAATGGCCCGCAAGCCTCTGCTCCTCAACAACTTCCCTGCATAAAAATGGCTTTGGCTTGGCTTCCCTTCAGCATAACTCTACTCTCACTATCCTCCATGGCCTAGTTTTTATAGATCTGAAGTTGGTTATCCATCCCCAACTTCCTCCCAAAATCTGGCCTCAAAAAGAGCCTAATATCCCCCAAAAATGACCAAAATCTCTATTAACAAGCCTGAAAATCACTAAAAAATCACATTTTTTAATGTTAAAAACCCATTTTCTGCTAATAAAAGGGATAAACCCCTAACTGGGCGTACGCCCCTGGTCTTATGGCACTCTATATGGGATCATGGGCTAATAAAAGGATTCCTTAGCTGGGCTAGGCCCCTTTTGGAGTGTGCCCCCCTGGTCTCATGGGATATCCCCAGATCCTGGGGCTGGTGCTTATCTTTTGGGTGTGCATGAGAGGAAGCGCCCTCCTTTGCTGGGTTTTGGTCACGTGCAGGAGTTTGACCATGGGCTGGGGCTTATCCCCAGCCCCCTTTTTGCCCCTTTTCAGTTTAGCACACTTTATTTAAATTAAAGTGATCCTTGTTAAACAAGAAACAGAAGGGCGCATTGGTGGAGGGACTTTGTCAAGATTTGGGTTGACCCAGGAGATCATGGGATCAAACCCCATGGACTCCATAACATTTTTCCATATGAACCCATTGACCAATCCCATGGTTCCATGTGGCAGCCCATGATTGGGCCATATGGCACCCAACAATTCATCAACAAACTGCCACTTGTCAACTGTTGGGTGGATCCTTGTCACTAACCAGTCACCTTCTGTTAGGCTACCACTTGTTGCCAGCTACCTCTGGCATGTCAACACTGCTGATGTCATGCTGATGTCATCATTTGACTGGACCTGTTGACTTTTTACCTGTTTGGGAAAACGGTCAGAGTGCAATAACTCTCGCATACGATGCTCGTTTGAGAAAGTGAATATATGGTCGGAATCAATGCGACGAGACGGAAACAATGGCACTAGTTTCATTCCATTTTGAGAACTTTCATTTTTGAGCCTTTTTTAGCCCTATCGAGCTCCTGGATCCGATTCTCGATCACACCTCCACACTAAAGGACCTTTTGGTCCCCAAAAGGTTACTGACCAGTTAACAAGCTAGGGATAGGCCACCCGGCTTGTCCTCTGTCTCTGAACTCTGTCCTGTGCACCTGTCTCATCAAGATCAACTGTAACATAATCATGACAACTGACAGCATATTGTTATCCATTTTAACCCTGTTACATCTTACTGGAGCCACTATCATCCATGTAGACAACATTACTAGTGATAGCATAAAAAAGACGATGACAAATGAGTTGATATACTTGTAATATTTGCACGACATGAGCTTATATTGAAGCAAATTATGATTGATTTTCCATTCAACAGTCATTTCTTTTTCTTGCTTAAGATAGATTACTTCATTTGAAACAATTATTGGTTTGTTTCTTTCTTGCACTGCCTTCTTTAATTGTTCCATTGTTTGAAGTGTTTTATTTGCCTTTACATGATGAGCATGAACCACATAATCTTGACCTGCTTTGGTTAATTGATATTGATTCTTTGTCATGTAGAAGATTGCCTTACGATCATATAAGTATGAACTACCTAAGACCATTCCACATTCACTTAATGACACTATATCACATGTTACCTTGTCCACATACTTAGATGAAATTGCAAATTTGATTGTGCACTGCTTTGTTATGTACATTTGATGATGATTGCTTATCCATTTAAGTGTGTAAGGATTATGATGAGTTTTTGTTTTTAACCCCAATTGCTTAACCAATTCTTTTGAGATTAGATTAGCTTGAGATCCACTGTTGATTAATGTGTCTATCTTAGTGTGTCACATGTTGGTCCTTATATGAAACAAGTTACTTCTACAATCAATGCCTTCACCAATTTTACCTGTCATACCAACCAATGAGATCTTTGATTCATCACCTGAATCCGATCCCAAGTCTATGGGTCTTGTTGTCGCTGCCACTGTTTGCATTCCCTTCTTTTCCTTGGACCACTTTGGCCTCTTCTCGGGATGAAAATTCCAACATCTTTCCTCATCATGTGCCTCTTTCTTTTAATGCTTGCAAGAGGGCTTCCCTTCCTTCCTCGCCACTGCATTTGAATTCTTGCCATGCCATTTCCGCTTATCCTATTTCCTTGAAGATGATGATTCCCCTAACACACCTACTTTTCCTGCTTCAATATACGTAGCTTGAACAGAAACCTCATCAAGGTTAGTGGGTCCAAACATGAATACAATGTTTCTAATATGCACAGGTAAACCTCCTATATACTTCATAAGAGTTTCCTATGTATGTAAAGGGATATCTAACATCAATGCCATTTTTCGAAATCCATCAGTATACTCTTGCACTGTTTGTCCTTTTCTTAGTTTTAAAGATTTCCATTCAATTAATGCTTTTTCTTTATAACCCAAAGGACAGAATTTTTTCCTAAGTGCAGAAATGAAGCTTTTCCATGATGGAAATACATTACCCACTTGTTGCGTTCCATTTTGCAACTTGCTTTGCCACCAGATGAGAGTTTTGCCTGCAAGTCTCAAAGATGCCAACTTGATTTGTGTGGCCTCATCCTTGATCTGCTGCACACTGCAGTAAACCTCCATCTGCCTGACCCAATTGTCAAGTCTTTCTACATTAACTTCACCATCATATATGGGAAACTCAAATTTAACATCAAGTTTTAAAAATGGCATTTCATTCTTATGCTTATGAACATGTTTCTTTGCATTAGATTTAGAACTTGAACTTGAAGAAGAAGGAGAAGAAGGAGGTGAAGGAGGAATCCGAGGAGGATCATCTTCCTCTTCACTTTTTCCCTTTGAAGATTCACCCAAAACTGGTCTTTTCCGTTCCAAGTAATCCTCATACAAAACTTTCACCATCTCCGACATAGCAAGGAAAGTTTTTCGGAACTCTTTCTTATCTTGAGAAAGCCCTTCTTCCGATGCCATCTTCTCACTACAAGAAGCTCTCTTTCTCAATCCAATCAATGGATTCTCTGCAACAAGCTCACCTTCACCATGTTGTAGCTTTTCCCTGGTTAACATGCAAAACTCAAATCCAAACGTCAACTAGCTCTGATACCACTTGATCAGCAAAGATCTTTTAATGACTGTGGTTGAGTTTTTAATTGCATGTGTTAATTAACCATTTATGAAGATGAAGGAAAGAGGATGAATTTAATGAAGAAACATAGCATCCATAAAATAGTATACAGATCTGAACTGAAGCAATAATAACAACAAACCATAACAAGAGAAGTGATAATGGAGTTCGACACAAAATTGCCTACGTCTCTGGGCCTTTGTCTAAGTGGGGGAGGCTTCTTTATTTCTGTTCAAAAAAGATCAAAAATTACATCGCAGAAGTGAAATTAGGCTACAATAATGATTTGTTCATGTTCTTCCAGATCTCTAGAACCCAACAGAAGAAACGACACGCAAAATGGATAATCGAAGCTCCCAGAAATAGCCCGCAAGCCTCTGCTCCTCAACAGCTTCCCTGCATAAAAATGGCTTTGGCTTGGCTTCCCTTCAGCATAACTCTTCTCTCACTGTCCTCCATGGACTCAAATAGGCCTGGTTTTTATAGATCTGAATTTGGTTATCCATCCCCAACTTCCTCCCAAAATCTGGCCTCAAAAAGAGCCCAATATCCCCCAAAAATGACCAAAATCTCCATTAACAGGCCTGAAAATCACAAAAGAATCACATTTTCTAATGTTAAAAACCCATTTTCTGCTAATAAAATGGATAAGCCCCTAATTGGGTGCGCCCTTGGTCTTATGGCACTCTATATGGGATCAGGGGATAATAAAAGGACGCCTTAGCTGGGCTAGGCCCCTTTTGGAGTGCGCCCCCCCTGGTCTCATGGGATATCCCTGGATCCTGGGGCTGGTGCTTATCTTTTGGGTGCGCATGAGAGGGAGCACCCTCCTTTGTTGGGTTGTGGTCATGTGCAGGAGTTTAACCATGGGCTAGGGCTTATCCCCAGCCCCCTTTTTGCCCCTTTTCACTTTAGTACACTTTATTTAAATTAAAGTGATCCTTGTTAAACAAGAAACACAAGGGCGCATTGGTGGAGGGATTTTGTCAAGATTTGGGTTGACCCAGGAGGTCATGGGATCAAACCCCATGGACTCCATAACATTTTTCCATATGAACCCATTGACCAATCCCATGGTGCCACGTGGCAGCCCATGACTGGGCCATGTGGCACTCAACAATTCGTCAACAAACTACCACTTGTCAATTGTTGGGTGGATCCCTGTCACTGACCAATCACCTTCTGTCGAGCTACCACTTGTCGCCAACTACCTCTGCCATGTCAACACTGTTGATGTCATCATTTGACTGGACCTATTGACTTTTTTCCTGTTTGGGAAAACAGTCAGAGTGCAACAACTCTCACATACGGTGCCCATTTGAGAAAGTGAATATATGGCCAGAATCAGCATGACAAGATAGACACAATGGCACTGGTTTCATTCCATTATGAGAACTTTCATTTTTGAGCCCTGTTAGGCTCCTGGATCCGATTCTAGATCAGTTGTCAAGAGGATAACAAAGTACTATGATGAGTACCAGTCTAAAACACTACAATAACAATAGTTGGTACAAGCCAACCGTTTGGGGGCCCGATAAGCCAGGGGTCGATGGGCCAGGTTGTAGGTGCCATGTCAGTGCCATGTTAGATGGACACAGGTGACGTGGAGACAATTTTGTCCCACATGGAAATGAAGTGAATTATGGTTAATGAAGGCCTTGGAACTTTAAAGGGTTGTAAATTTTGATCCAAGACTCAAATTTGAGCCTAATTACAGTCTTTGGAGAGCTCTTGATCAGTAGAAGATGATGTTTCCCTCAAGAAGAGGCCTTGAGATGGATGAAGAAAATAAAAATTTTAATACCCCATCCCTTAAAATGCACTTAAGGGGGTTGGGTGTCTTACAAAGTGGTATCAGAGCAGAGTTCAAACACTAGGCCTGGATGGGCTAGAGAAAATTCATAAGACTGATATACAAAGACTAAGATGAACCTACTAGAAGGAGTTTCACTGCATTAAAATATATATATATATATATTATATGCACTTACTCCTTGAGAAAAAGGATTGCAACTTGAAATTTTATTTTAAGAATTCCTTACAACAAAAATTTTTATTATGTTGATTACAATAGAAGGATTATAATGGATTGTTGTTAAATCTCATAAAAGAGGTGAAATGACTTGAACATATGAGCCAATTTATGAGCTCATGGTGGTACTAAATAAAATGTTTATGCATATTGGCCTAAGTACTTGTTTAGGCATGAAAATACAAGATGTGTATATGTTGTAATGCATATGATAATGAGTAATCATGTATGAAACATGCAAATAGACTTATTATAACGAGTGGTTGGTTGAAAGGTATGGTGTGTTGATGGGATATCTTGGTTGATGATAACCTAATATCAACAGGAATTAAGAAGCATAAGTAAAATGGTGATGATGTTGATTGCATACTACCTTATGACGATAAGGTAGAATGATCAATGAAATGTTGATCCAAATTCTACTTAAGGAAGTGTTGGGGCATTTCCAAATGACCGATGGATCAGATTGACATCCATAGGTGGATGGTAGCCACATAAGTATGTCTTGGTAGGTAAGTAGTAGTGAGAGGGAGTCTAAGAAAGGATTCCATTTATAGAGGCATGTTGTCCAGGAATTGAATTAAAACATGAAAATAAGTTAGGTTGGTTGCTTTGTTTCCTTGGGGAATGTTGAAATTGCCTAGATTGCATTTCTGAATTTTGGAATGCTTTTATAGTGTATGGGAAAGAGTGGTTTCTTGGTGGTTGTTTCCATATAGAAATGGAAACACAATTATGATTATGCTTGTGAGACTTTCCATGTCAATGGCTATAATATCTCAGGAAAACCGATATTAAAGTTCAAAGTAATAGTGTGTATGAATGACATGGAAAAGATGCAAGCAGTGAACTTGCATGTTGATATCCATGTATGTATATATACTAAGGGTTGATATGAATTAAGATCTAATAGATGAATTTTGAATAATATAAAATGTGCAAGTGAAGCACATGCATGACATATATACATCTATATACATATGCTAAAAGGCATGATTTGACTTCCTGAATAAGTGGATTGCAAGGAAACAATTGTACTTGGCATGATTAAATAAGTACCATGGATGCATGGTTGACTCTATTTTTAAGAGTCATGATTATTTTGTTTTGAATATTAGTTGGATGAGGGTGTGCTCCATTACTCAAAACAATTTGGTGTGAATTGTTGGAGTAGAAGAGCAAGAATGCTCTAATGTAATTGGCTAGAATACTTTGTTGTTATGAATGGAAGGAAATATGAGTATGTATCCAAGGTTTGTGTATAAATGATTGTGGACAATCATGAATAAAGTGTGTCTATGGTAGACACACACATCATGTTGAAGCATTTAATTAGGTTCATTATGAATGCAAGTTAATAGAACAAAGATACATGTGTGAATGTATAATCTGAATGCATAGTAAGAATACATGCTTATATTCCTTATGGAATATTGGGTAAAACTTTGAAATAATGAAAATGAGGCTAACTTTAGGTTGAGTTCATCCCATATAGTGATGAATTTGCAACAAGAGAGTTTCATGTGTGAAGAAGTTCCCTGTGGAGGAACTGTGTGAGAACTCTTTCAAGAGAGCATATCCATAACATTAATGACTGTTGGAAAACCAAACACTGGGTTGCAAGCCCTATTTATAAAATAATCCTGGATTACATTTTAAAATCTAATGCATGCATATGAGACATGCAAATTAATGTCAAGCATTTTGATTGATAATGTTCACAATGCATTGGATCATCATTAATTTGTGAACTAAATATTGTTGTTGTAAGTATGTTGTGTACATCCAGAAAAGGTCAAGATGAATTTGATTGAGGCTACTCAAAGAAACGAGCAGGAAAATCCAAAGAAGGATAAATTGCATAAGAAATAAATGAAAAAAGAAGGAACACTTTTATCACTTAAAAAAAAGAACTCTGATTTTATTGGCAGAGTTGTGTACTTTAAAAGTACAACTGATAAAAAGAAAAAGAAATTTATGAATATATATAAATAAATAATCGTGGTTAAACCATGTTATGCAAAGGCAGTGAAGCCTTGGAAATAGTTCAGTAGAACTGAAAAGTTATGATTTTGAAGGAGTTGGAAAGAGGGAAGAGTCCCTTAACTCCTTTCTTGTTGCTTATTATGTTTCTTTGGGATGAGAAAATTGATGTCCTATTGTGTGTGAATGTTCCTGGCATGAGAGTGTTGATGGTTGTATGACTGAAGTATCGTTAAGATTGTGTTAGTGAACACATTGAGGGCAATGTGATAGAGTCCATATAGATATGTTGGGGAATATATGAAAATGTATACTGATTTAAATCATATGGTACATGCATTTGTATTTAATATGATAATTGGTATAATTATGAATGTGATTGTTGTAGTTACTTCACACACACCTAGGATTTCTTTCTCCAGAGGTTTTTCCTTGTTTATTAGTCATTATCCAGTCTCCTATATTTTAGGAAGAATATTTCTCTAGGGAGAATATTCTCTTTAGTTTTCATTCTAGTTTGACTAGTTGAGTGGAGTCTAGATGTTGCATTGGTTTTGTCACCATGCAACATTGGGATCATCAGCAGCTAATGCGCAATAGCCTTGGTATCATCACTAGACTAGTGCATTACCCATGATTCCCCGATATCATCCTCACTTTACTTTGTTTCATTCAGTTAACTGAAGACTGGTAGACTAGTTAACTCAGCTAGGTGGTAGTTCACTCTCGTAATTGCCTGAGAGACTAGAATAGGTGGTAGTTTACTTATGTAACTGTTGGTGTGTGTCCAGATCACTCTATAACAACACTATCGCACATTGGATTCTCCTCCAGTGCGCATTGATTGAGTTATACAGAGTATATCATGTGTAAATTATTCATTATTCATTACGGTTAATGAGAATTCTTCCATTCTTTCTCGCTTGCTTCTTCTTTCTCAATTCCTCTCTGCAAATGTGTGTGGTATTTTCCAGATGGATCTATTTTGTGCAAATTCAACACATTTACATGGTATTAGAGACGACGGACTGCTAAGAAAAGCTACACCAAATTATATTTGTAGGTACCAAAGATTGAAGACAGTAGAAAAATGGAATTCCCAAAAGAATTCATTCTTACACCTTACAATTACTTTGCATGGAAGGAGAGAATACTAATGCATATTTGAACCATAGGATTGTACAGGTTAACCTTGAATACAAAGATATAACCAACATCATCCATAGAAAAATCCAAGTATCTAAATTGAATGGATGAAGCATTTGAAACAATTTACAGTCTCATCTCTCCTAAACTCCTTTTTCACATATCTTCCTGTAAAACCCCAAATGAAGCCTGGACCACCTAGGAAGGGATATTTGGAAAACATGATGAGATGAGGGGACAAATGCTCATGGTGGAATTTTTCACATTAGATCAGAAAATCTTCGACAATCTCCAAGATTTCTTTACAAAATACAAGGATTTATTGTCGCAACGCAAAGCTTGCGAGGTTGATAAATCTAAGGAGGAGAAACAAATGGTTATCACCATTCTCTCCAAACTTGGTCTCAAATTATCCTTTTTCATATCCACATTCCATTCAGTCAAATTCGCCTTTGGGGCCACCTGGAAGATGCCTTCTCTTGAGAAATTTATCGAATCCCTGACATAAGATAAAACCAAGCTCATCAACATGGGAAAAATCAAAGGCCCAAATGCACATGCACTTACTGTGCAAGACGGAAGCCATCAATATCAGAAATCTAAAGATAAAGACAAAATTAAATCTCATGCAAATCCAAAGAAGGAAGGGTACTCAAAACCCTTCATCGATGCCTCTGGATCCAAAGATGAAAAGGGAATAAAAGGGGCAAACTGCACATACTTCCATAAAGGATTCCATCCAGAATTTGCATGCATGCAGAAAAAAATAGATCTAATGACTCAAATACTTCAGCAAAATAACCTTGGATATCGCATCCCCGAGGGCACCAAGAAGAAGAAGCCAGAAGATTAGAATCCCAAGAAAGGAAATTCTAGCCATGCCTTGATTGTCATCAACTCCTCTCTCGATGCTTGGATCATAGATTCAGGAGCATCACATCACATGGCTGCCACAAAAGTAGTATATTATTCATTGGATGCATGAAAAGGTCCTCATATTCTGATGGGGGAAAACTCTTCAATCGAGGTCACCGGAAAAGGAAGGATTGAACTCACTAACGGAAGCTTCAAGAATGTGTTGCATGTTCCCAAACTTTCCATCAATCTTCTCTCCGTGTATCATATGACGAATTTTGGCATCGGAAAGAAATTTATATTCACACCTAATGCAGTGGACATCTATGACATGCAAACCAATTCTAGGGTTGCTATCGGTGAGGTAAATCATCAATCTAGATTGTATACATTTTCTGAATTTATTGAACCAGATTCTACTTTACTACTTACCCATGCTGATGAATGTAGTAGGATATGGAACAAAAGGTTTGGGAATTTGAATTTTAGATATATGCAACAACTTAGCAAGAAAATATTGGTTGATGGTCTACCAGACATCCATTTCTTCAAAGTAATATGTGAGGGATGTGTTCTTGGAAAACACCCTCAAGAGAAATTTGACAAAGGAAAGACTCAGAGAGATTCTTCTCCTTTAGATTTGATCCATAGTGACCTCATGGGTCATTTTCTAAATCCATCAATCAGAAAATCCAAGTTTCTTCTCATTTGTGTTGATGATTTCTCATGTTTCACATGAATTTACTTTCTCAGGCAAAAATTAGAGGTCTTTCAACATCTCAAATATTTCAAAGCACTTGTTGAGACACAGTCTAGAAAGAAAATCAAAGTCCTCTGAACTAATAATAGGGGAGATTATGTCAATCATGAGATCCAGAATATTTTAAAGTGACTTCCGACCTTATGTTTATTAATTTATTAAAAAATAATAATCTAGACTAAACTTAATCCTAAGCTTCAATTGCCTTAATCAACACTTTCAATTTATTCCCGAAAATTAATATTATTATTAGTGTTAATTAATTAGTCACTAATTTACTTAATCCTTCCTATTAATTTAATTATTATTTATTTTTATTTTTATTTTTATTTTTTTTCAAGGCACATACATGGTGCATTGGTGTTTGGTTGTTCCTCAAGGCTTAGGTAGTGGGTGGTGGTCAGGGGTTCAAAACCCATAGACTCCATATCACCCCTCCTTTTGTAATTTAATTAATTTTTTTTTATACAATCAGTTTAAATTAATTTATTTAATTTTAAATCCCTAATTCGAAATAAAACCCGTTTTATTTAATTTACTTACTAATCACCTAGCTAATCCTTAATTCAATTAACCACTTCAATTAATTAATCTTCCTAATTATTCTCATTTAATTGATTGATTAATTATCACTAGTAAATGTACTTAGATTTAAATACTATTGTTATTATATAATTAATTTTTAACCTAAATTAAACATTAATATTTTAATATTTAATATTTAATCTAAATTAAGCATTAAAATTTTTAATATTTAATATTTAATATAAATTAAACATTAATATTTGATATTTAATATTTAACCTAAATTAAACATAAAATAAGGAAAAAAAATTTAAAATAATAAATGAATTAAAAAAAAATCTAGAGTCGGGCAGTGGGTCCTCACATGAGGCTCACGTGCCCCCTCCTTCCCACTTGCTCTTCATACCTAACCCTAAAACCCTACACCTGCCAGCTCTCTTTCTCAACCCTAACTCCACGCGCCCAACCCTTCCTTAATCTTATCATTCGACCGCCTCTCCATTATGCTCTCTCCCTCAACAGGCTCACTCTGCATCTCTTCTTCATCATACCAACGTTGTTTAACCCATTCATCTCTGAGTTTCGGTGGGTGCATTCTCACCCTAGATCAGTTATACTCCATCACACTGTTCTGGTTGCAATCACCATATGGGAAGATCGTTGTGTTGAGGAGCAGTGTTGGTACTCGTTTGTGGGAGGGTCGAACTTAGCTGCCCGGGAGAAAAGAGCTGCCAGGGAGGTGTGTTCCAGCCAGTGTTTGGAGGGAGACGCCGAGACCCATTGGATGCTCGTGCGCTCGTGGTGCAGACGATGAGGGTTTTGTTCATAAATACTACTCCAATCCTTCCATAAGAGCAACTCTCATATAGCTTTGTCTGAACAACTTGCATCTCCAATAAGGCATTGGTAAGATTTAGTTTACATGTGAAACACTCGCAGGCTTTACTTTACATGTGAAACACTCGCAGGTAGTATTTTTGGCAGTTATAAAATAGCATCATTCGTGATGATTATTTTCATCGCAAACTACAGAGCCCATATAATTATATTTCATCGATGTTCTCTTTCCCTAATTTGGCCTCTTATCCTTATCCATTATCCTAATAAGTATTTTTAAATCATGTAGTCTCTTGCATATTGGTTTATATTTTTATTTAGATGGCTTACTTGTGGTTTACTGGCAGGGAATTTGAGAGCCTATCCATTACAGAAAACATAAAGTCATACAATGGGTTTGTTGTCAAGTATTTGTTACCGCAGTTTTAGTTAGTGGTTAAGTATTGCAGGTGTATAGATTACCTATCAGATTTTTAGATGGTTTACTGGTCATTTAATGGCAAGGAGTATGGGAGCCCATCCATTATGGAAAGATTATGGGGGAGCAGTCATACAGGGTTTTTGTGGTTAAAGTATTTGTTGTGACTGTTTCATTTAGTGGCTAGGTATTGCAGGTTTATAGATGTAATTTTGTTTTTCAACCTATGGGATTTTTGGTGTTTTGTATCACTTTTAGTGATTTGGCAATTTTTTCATCTGCTAGACAGTTCGGTTGTGTACTTCAGGGTGTTTCTTACGCCTCTGGTCCTCCACAATCTACAGTTGTATGGTTTCTAACTGGAAGTTGCAGACGGTACACTAACATAGTTTTGATGCGTGGCCTTGAAACACTTTTCAGTAGGTGGGGTGAGCTTTGGTGCCAAGAAATCATTCAAGAGGTTTTCTATTAATGGTTTCTTTAGCTTTCAATAATCACAGATATGTATCCTTGTGCTCTTGTTCACATAATTGTATTTTATAGGTGCCAGGATTGTATGAATAAATCCTGTAAGCTTAGGAACAAGAGGAGGAATAGGGGTGAGATTACTTCTGAATCGTTCTTGTTGTATTCGTACAGGAAGCTTATGCTTTGCATTAGGTGTCTCTTCCATGTTGAGTAATAGGTTACAATAGCTATTGAAAATATAGGTCTTATAAATAGAAGATGACATCCATATTTTCTCTTCAGATAATTTGAAGAGAAAAGAAGCAATGCGTTGTCAAGCTTAGCTTAGCTATATGGAAGCTCTTAATTGAAAATCAACAGGGTTTATGTAATATTGTCAATGGGGAGAGAACTGAAATTTAGGGTTCTGGATAAATCTCATCATATTTCTTATAGTAAGCTAGGTTATAATTTTTGGATTTTCATTTTGATTTAGAAGGTGTAATCATTTGTGATGTACGAAGTGTGTAAGTAGCCAAAGATCTCGTAGCATTCACATTTTTTCATTTGAATGAAATGGATCTCTGCAATGTTCCTTAATGTTTATGATAATATAACCAGAAGGAATTCCGGCTTCCTCGGTCAAAAAATTGATACAGTCTCCTGTTTTATGCCTCAAAGTCTAGTCTTCACGCTCTATATATGGATCTACATATTGATTTCCCCCTTTGACTATTAACCTCTAATGCCAAAGGTAAACTAATACTATTCTCTGAAACGCTTCTTTCCGAGCTCCTGAACTCTCTGTCATTAGCATGATTGATTCCAATATTTAATTTTTTTAGTTTTCTTCTTGCATATTTTACTTGCAACAGTTAAATACACTAGCTTTTAGTCAGAGACATTTGAGTCATATCTTGCCAGGTCTTTGTACAGTGTCAAAAAGATTTGTTTATCATTCTTTGAAGTTTGTGCAACATACAACATTTTCAAGTTAATGCTCACTTTGCCTATATTGTTATTTGATTTATTTTTGAAGTTTATGCAATTTAATGCTCACTTTGCCTATATTATTGTTTTCTTGATCTTTGCCACAGTTTTTGTTCTGAGCCAGGCTGAATCTTGCTTTGAATGTCTAATTCAAACAACTTGCCCAACACATTTGAATTAGGCTCTTGTGCGGGTTATTTACTGTAAATCAACCTTTGTAATTGTAACAACCCTAGCTGCTTGTTTTACTTTGGTAAATTTGTTTTTTTTACATTTTCAATTCGTATTGCATTTATTTTTATATTTGTGTTAAAATTTCTGTGTTTGATTTGTAGGTTAGGCGTAGCTGGAGTTAGAGCTTGGAGTTTTGGCCCTCAGGCCCAGATTTCAAACAAAAGCTCTGATACCATGTGTAGTGGCCATATTATTTAACATCAATTAATTCTACAAACAAAACAGTAAAATTCAATAATTCCTTTTAATTGAGCACATACTCATTTTAAATTGATCAACGAATAATAAAATTTTATAACAGAATAAAACAAATACACAACTTAAATTACCTTGGTCTGATGCTAACCCTCTGTTTTCCACTTTCCTTGTTGACCGTTGCTGAACTGTGTAAACACTGCCCAAACCTTGTTCCACCCTGCCAACTAGGACACTTCCTAGCTCTAGGATATCATATGGATATTCTGGCCCCCGTGCCCAAAACCTCCAGCAAACCGGTGCCTGTACTAATCCAATCCAACTACAGAACTCAACTCTCCTCTGTGCAATCCAAGAGAAACCTCCCCTCAAATTCCCCTAGAATGGTAATGCCTCCTTCATAAAAGAATGCCTTCCACCGTAAGGCTCTCCCCGTCATATTGCCCCTTCACCGACTTCCCCCTCCTTCATTACTTTCCTTATCCATTTATTAATTATCTTATCCTTTCGTAGTTAATGCCCCTTATCCCATTATTCATTATTTTATCCTTATATTTAATGTCCTATCCCTTCCCG
>JASDQU010244735.1:0-29554 GCA_032191745.1 Picea mariana | reverse complement strand
CTAAATTAAACATTAATATTTTAATATTTAATATTTAATCTAAATTAAGCATTAAAATTTTTAATATTTAATATTTAATATAAATTAAACATTAATATTTGATATTTAATATTTAACCTAAATTAAACATAAAATAAGGAAAAAAAATTTAAAATAATAAATGAATTAAAAAAAAATCTAGAGTCGGGCAGTGGGTCCTCACATGAGGCTCACGTGCCCCCTCCTTCCCACTTGCTCTTCATACCTAACCCTAAAACCCTACACCTGCCAGCTCTCTTTCTCAACCCTAACTCCACGCGCCCAACCCTTCCTTAATCTTATCATTCGACCGCCTCTCCATTATGCTCTCTCCCTCAACAGGCTCACTCTGCATCTCTTCTTCATCATACCAACGTTGTTTAACCCATTCATCTCTGAGTTTCGGTGGGTGCATTCTCACCCTAGATCAGTTATACTCCATCACACTGTTCTGGTTGCAATCACCATATGGGAAGATCGTTGTGTTGAGGAGCAGTGTTGGTACTCGTTTGTGGGAGGGTCGAACTTAGCTGCCCGGGAGAAAAGAGCTGCCAGGGAGGTGTGTTCCAGCCAGTGTTTGGAGGGAGACGCCGAGACCCATTGGATGCTCGTGCGCTCGTGGTGCAGACGATGAGGGTTTTGTTCATAAATACTACTCCAATCCTTCCATAAGAGCAACTCTCATATAGCTTTGTCTGAACAACTTGCATCTCCAATAAGGCATTGGTAAGATTTAGTTTACATGTGAAACACTCGCAGGCTTTACTTTACATGTGAAACACTCGCAGGTAGTATTTTTGGCAGTTATAAAATAGCATCATTCGTGATGATTATTTTCATCGCAAACTACAGAGCCCATATAATTATATTTCATCGATGTTCTCTTTCCCTAATTTGGCCTCTTATCCTTATCCATTATCCTAATAAGTATTTTTAAATCATGTAGTCTCTTGCATATTGGTTTATATTTTTATTTAGATGGCTTACTTGTGGTTTACTGGCAGGGAATTTGAGAGCCTATCCATTACAGAAAACATAAAGTCATACAATGGGTTTGTTGTCAAGTATTTGTTACCGCAGTTTTAGTTAGTGGTTAAGTATTGCAGGTGTATAGATTACCTATCAGATTTTTAGATGGTTTACTGGTCATTTAATGGCAAGGAGTATGGGAGCCCATCCATTATGGAAAGATTATGGGGGAGCAGTCATACAGGGTTTTTGTGGTTAAAGTATTTGTTGTGACTGTTTCATTTAGTGGCTAGGTATTGCAGGTTTATAGATGTAATTTTGTTTTTCAACCTATGGGATTTTTGGTGTTTTGTATCACTTTTAGTGATTTGGCAATTTTTTCATCTGCTAGACAGTTCGGTTGTGTACTTCAGGGTGTTTCTTACGCCTCTGGTCCTCCACAATCTACAGTTGTATGGTTTCTAACTGGAAGTTGCAGACGGTACACTAACATAGTTTTGATGCGTGGCCTTGAAACACTTTTCAGTAGGTGGGGTGAGCTTTGGTGCCAAGAAATCATTCAAGAGGTTTTCTATTAATGGTTTCTTTAGCTTTCAATAATCACAGATATGTATCCTTGTGCTCTTGTTCACATAATTGTATTTTATAGGTGCCAGGATTGTATGAATAAATCCTGTAAGCTTAGGAACAAGAGGAGGAATAGGGGTGAGATTACTTCTGAATCGTTCTTGTTGTATTCGTACAGGAAGCTTATGCTTTGCATTAGGTGTCTCTTCCATGTTGAGTAATAGGTTACAATAGCTATTGAAAATATAGGTCTTATAAATAGAAGATGACATCCATATTTTCTCTTCAGATAATTTGAAGAGAAAAGAAGCAATGCGTTGTCAAGCTTAGCTTAGCTATATGGAAGCTCTTAATTGAAAATCAACAGGGTTTATGTAATATTGTCAATGGGGAGAGAACTGAAATTTAGGGTTCTGGATAAATCTCATCATATTTCTTATAGTAAGCTAGGTTATAATTTTTGGATTTTCATTTTGATTTAGAAGGTGTAATCATTTGTGATGTACGAAGTGTGTAAGTAGCCAAAGATCTCGTAGCATTCACATTTTTTCATTTGAATGAAATGGATCTCTGCAATGTTTCTTAATGTTTATGATAATATAACCAGAAGGAATTCCGGCTTCCTCGGTCAAAAAATTGATACAGTCTCCTGTTTTATGCCTCAAAGTCTAGTCTTCACGCTCTATATATGGATCTACATATTGATTTCCCCCTTCGACTATTAACCTCTAATGCCAAAGGTAAACTAATACTATTCTCTGAAACGCTTCTTTCCGAGCTCCTGAACTCTCTGTCATTAGCATGATTGATTCCAATATTTAATTTTTTTAGTTTTCTTCTTGCATATTTTACTTGCAACAGTTAAATACACTAGCTTTTAGTCAGAGACATTTGAGTCATATCTTGCCAGGTCTTTGTACAGTGTCAAAAAGATTTGTTTATCATTCTTTGAAGTTTGTGCAACATACAACATTTTCAAGTTAATGCTCACTTTGCCTATATTGTTATTTGATTTATTTTTGAAGTTTATGCAATTTAATGCTCACTTTGCCTATATTATTGTTTTCTTGATCTTTGCCACAGTTTTTGTTCTGAGCCAGGCTGAATCTTGCTTTGAATGTCTAATTCAAACAACTTGCCCAACACATTTGAATTAGGCTCTTGTGCGGGTTATTTACTGTAAATCAACCTTTGTAATTGTAACAACCCTAGCTGCTTGTTTTACTTTGGTAAATTTGTTTTTTTTACATTTTCAATTCGTATTGCATTTATTTTTATATTTGTGTTAAAATTTCTGTGTTTGATTTGTAGGTTAGGCGTAGCTGGAGTTAGAGCTTGGAGTTTTGGCCCTCAGGCCCAGATTTCAAACAAAAGCTCTGATACCATGTGTAGTGGCCATATTATTTAACATCAATTAATTCTACAAACAAAACAGTAAAATTCAATAATTCCTTTTAATTGAGCACATACTCATTTTAAATTGATCAACGAATAATAAAATTTTATAACAGAATAAAACAAATACACAACTTAAATTACCTTGGTCTGATGCTAACCCTCTGTTTTCCACTTTCCTTGTTGACCGTTGCTGAACTGTGTAAACACTGCCCAAACCTTGTTCCACCCTGCCAACTAGGACACTTCCTAGCTCTAGGATATCATATGGATATTCTGGCCCCCGTGCCCAAAACCTCCAGCAAACCGGTGCCTGTACTAATCCAATCCAACTACAGAACTCAACTCTCCTCTGTGCAATCCAAGAGAAACCTCCCCTCAAATTCCCCTAGAATGGTAATGCCTCCTTCATAAAAGAATGCCTTCCACCGTAAGGCTCTCCCCGTCATATTGCCCCTTCACCGACTTCCCCCTCCTTCATTACTTTCCTTATCCATTTATTAATTATCTTATCCTTTCGTAGTTAATGCCCCTTATCCCATTATTCATTATTTTATCCTTATATTTAATGTCCTATCCCTTCCCGAATACGTAAGCTTTAATTTAACAATATAATTTGTTAACCCCCTTTAATTCTTTACTTAATTAATTAATGAGTCAATTAATAATTAATTAATCCTTGACAGTCATGAACAAGTAATTAATAATAATTAATTAGTTAATGTTATTTAAGAAATAATTATTGTTTAGCTAACTTTTAGGACAATTAGATTATTAAATTAATTATAATTAATAATCCTATACATCTATTTAAGCAGGGTCGTTACAGCTCCTACATTCTGTGCAACATCTAGTCTCAATCTGTCAGCTTCCGTGGTGCGCTTTCTTCCATTTCTGATGGATGTATCTGCTTGAGTGGTTTCCTCCACTCCATGAACCTTCTCATGTGGTTGATCCACATCTTGAGACTTATCTTTGGGAACCAATAGTTCCTCTTCTGCATGCAAGTCTAGCTCCCTCTCAAGCGACAACCGCATGGCTTTCCCCTCATTGAATTTTATATCCCGTCGCATAACAGTCATCTTACTGTTAGGAAAATACACACGATAATTATGGGGTGTTTTTGTGTACCCCACAAATAGCCCAACTTCAGCAGTCGGTTCTAGCTTCTTCTTGGAATCCTTGGTCACATGCACATAAACAGATGAGCCAAAAATTTAAAAATGAGAAACATCAGGTTTCTTACCAGTAAAAGCTTCTCCAGGTGTACTCATGCCAAGTATTCTATGAGGACAACGGTTTTGCACATAAACCTTAGTATTTCATGCTTCTGCCCACAAATGCATTGGTAGGCCTTGATCATGCAACATCGCTCGTGCAACACCCACGATCGTTCTGTTCTTTCTCTCCATGACCCCAATTTGCTATGGGTTATGAGGCGCTATGAGTTCTCTTCGAATTTCTTCTCTGCTGTAGAAGTATTTGAATTCATTAGATATGTATTCTCCACCATTATCGCTCCTTAGAGCCTTCACTTGCTTCCCTGACTCTTTCTCCACCAATGCTTTAAACTCACAGAACTTTGAGAATGTTTGATCCTTCTTCTGCATGAAGAATATCTAGCATTTACGAGAAAAATCATTAACAAAAATAAGATAATACCTATGTTTTTTTGTTGAAGCAACCGAGAATGGTCCACACACGTCTGTTTGAATTCTCTCCAGGATCACCGAAGCACGGTTCTCCTTTTCATGAAAAGTGGACTTTACATACTTCCCTAGGGTGCACCCCTTGCACTGATCTAACTGAGCAAGTGTTCCCCTTGGAAGTCCAGTAGATATTTGTTGCATGATCTTCAAGGCTCCATGATGAATATGGCCCAATCGCCTGTGCCATAATTCGCCCTCATCCTAGCTCACCACTTATTGTTCCTTGCCCACCATGGCACCACAACCATCTACCTCTAGCATGTAGAGATTCTTAACTTGAATCCCTATCTTCTTGACTTGACCCGTTGCTTTATGTCACAGAAAATCTTTTCCACCACTAAAAACAACATCATAGCCTTTTTCCTCCAACATTGCCACTGAGACCAGGTTTTTCTTCAGACCTGGAACATGCATAACATTTTTCAATTGAAATGGTTTATCTGAATCCCTTTGAAAGGTAATGGTACCAATACCAGTCACACTGTATCATCCATCGTCGCCCATCTCTATATGCATTCTGAAATCTTTCTCCTCCAAGTCACTGAAAGAATATTTATCTCTCATCATGTGGAAGGAAGCGCCACTATCCAAATACCACACCAATCCCGATGCACTTGAATCCATGCATGCGATCAAAGAGAAGTCAAGTTCAAATTGCGAGACAAGAGCCTCACCATTTGCAACTCCAAAAATTGTCTTATTCTTCCTCTTCTGCGGACAATTAATAGCGAGATGTCCATGTTCGTGATAGTGAAAACACTTCACTTTGGACAAATCCAGCTTCTTGACTTTAGACTTGGATTTTGAATGGAATTTCTTCCCTTTTCCTTTCCTTTCCTTGGCAGTCAAAGAACAATCCTCTTTATCATTATGCTTTGATGAAGATCCATCTCTGGTGTTCTGGCTGAACTCATCTTACACTAGATCTGACCATTGTCGTTCCCAATCTGGAAGTTTTTCCCTTCCATTGATAGAGTCTTGATAACTATGCCAACTCTTGGGAAGTCCTAGGAGAGCCAAGCTCACCAAATCATCATCAACAACTGTTATTCCCACACTTCCAAGCTCATCCCAACATTGGACAAACTTCATGAGATATTTTGGAATGGAGTCGCCCTTCTCCATCTTGGTCTTCCTGAGTTTATCTTTGAGCGCCAATTTCCTATGGTTGCTACTGGTTTGGAATAGATCTGTCAAAACCTTCCACATTGCATGTGGTGTGGATTTCCCATGGACACTTGAGACAATGTGGTCTCGTACTCCCTCCAACAAGATCCTCCTCGCCTTTGCACTTTCTTTTTCCATGCATCAAGATTTGCTATGTCTGTCGCATCCGGCTTAGGAAAATCTTTGTCAATGTATTGCTTCAAGCCATTTTCTTCGAGTACTGCTTCCATTATGTCCTTCCAAGCAATGTAGTTCGAGCTTCCCTCAAGTGCATACTCCAACCTCAAGCCATTGAAATCCATTTCGATATTGAATCAACTGTAGCACCAAGAAAGTCCTTCTGCAAATTCAAATTTTATCCAACCACAAACTCAACTGCTGCAATCCTTCTTTCCCTAGGAGGTTCGCACCTGACCAGTTACTAGCCTGAGGGAAGTTCGCATCTCACCTGTGTATAGCCTACGAACCTTATGAGAGAGTTCACACTGTAATGCACTGTGGGGTGAGGGAGGTTCACACCTCTCCTTAAAGTAGCTTGCGAGAATCCTAAGGAAGTTCTCACCTCTCCTTTGAGTAGGGTGCAAGAATTTATTCTATAAAAAATGTGCGAAGTTTTCAGTACTATGTCGTCGCATGCTGCTAGAGACGGGACCTGCAAAAATACTATTATTTTCGCACCTCACTTTCGTGGCTCTGTGGCTGTAATACCATGTAGAAATTTTCAATACAAATTAAGTATTTCCTGCAATTCTCTTGATCTAACAATTATATGCCACTGTTAAATACAAAATCACTTCTACTAATATTCTTGCGGAAATTAAACCACGATCACAAAGTGAAATATCAAGAACACATAACACAAAAGTTTTACCGGGAAAGCGTAAAGATAAAAACCCCACTATCATATATTATGTATATCATGGATCATGAAACAATCTCATACACAACTCTAATCCAAGATCTCTCAATACAATACAATCGTCTCACACTGTCATACAAAAAACTTAGCAAATACATGTGCCAATTCTGTCTCCAGGGATCCTGCCTCCTCTGCACAATCCTTGCAATTAGAATTCTCACAATGAATTCGAATATCCTAGTTTGCACATTCTCATGAGCATATCCACTTCATGTGTGATTGCATGAGTGCACTTCACTCAAATCACAACTGATAGCCAAACTGTCCCTTTCACCTATTATCTCAACTGGGTCTCCACTAGATCTGACATGCATGTAGTTAACTGTGGTGAATCTTCAGTTGCATGTGAGTTCACTGATTTCAAATTAATTAATAATTAATTCATTGAACTCTCACTAGTGTAAGTTTAGTTACAACTAGTACAACTGGGCTTAACTCACTTAACTAAGTTAAACTACTTCACAACTCTCATAACTACACTTATAACTCTATTACAACTTCAAGTCACCTCCATGTCTTACCAGCCAACCTTTGAACTTGAATTTCCCATAGTTAACTGATTTGCCATTTCAATTAATTATTTCAAGTAATTATGAGATAATAGATTAATATTTATTGCCCAATTTATTTAAGGGAAAAGTAAATTAGACACATGTTTCTTGTTGACTTTTCAACAATTAATGCCAAGCTTTTCGAATGCTTGGTCAGTTAAGAGCATTTAAAGCATAAATTGCAGACTACAGAAGTTCTTTGGCTGCAAGATGTATATGGCAGAACAAGGAACATAGTTGTTTAATACCGCAAACCCAAACATAATTGCCTAAGCTTTGCCAAAGAGGAAGTTTTTTGTATTTATGCCAATAGTATTGATATTAGTATATATGCACAGATATTATCAAATAGAAGAAGCTGCAATATATCCAACATACTGAACATGAACATTGCGTCAACACTTGAGCCGCCTTGTTGTAACTCACTAATTCATTCTATTTACGGAACCCGGAGAATGGAAGTAGGATGAGTCCTCCAATTTCTTTCTTTAAATACAAGGCCGGCGAAGTATGGCTTATGAAAAATTATTCTTAAATGTAAAATGTAAATAAAGAACAGACCAGGATTTATTTAGATTGAAGTAGGGCAGCAGAAAGAAAAGCTTGTTGTTCATGTTTAACGACACAGGGGAAGAATGTACAAAATACAATTAAAACAAATACCAGAAATTGGAAAATACTATTAAATAAACCGAAATTATTCTATATTCAAATAAGATGGGTTACAAAATACAGTTGAGCCTATTTGCGACAACGATTGCGATTTCACCTCCTTTCAACCAATAAAAAATATGTACATTGATGAAGCTTTTTGACAGTTTTCTTGACGTTCAAAATCTTTATTTGTAAAAAATGAGTTGAATATCAATTTTGGGTTTTGTACTTAATCAGTGTTGCCAACTACATCTATCCCAGTTTTTTGAATACCTTGTCTCTTCCAGATATGGCCTGCTTGCAATGGATGCTTATTCAACATTCCATTCTTTTTCAAGTATTAATTTCCCTTTGTCATCGAAAACTTGGGGTTTAAGGTGATTTCCTTCCAATGTTCCTGACCCTTGACATCCGAGACAACTTAGAAATGCGATTCGGGCTGATTTCAAAGTGGACAAAGTCATTTTATGTCACAACAGCTATGGCAGGGGAAAAAATTTCAAGTATGTAGTGACTAGTATTCTCCTTGTATTCGATCATCTGTTTGGTTGAAAATCCTGCCTAAAGATTTGTATGTTGAACTTCTTTATTTTATTACAGTAAATTGGAAGAAACGTCCAACCTATATGAAAAATGCAAATTTGTTCAGGTACATAACTTCTTCGGGCAGCAGAGGTGTGGCAAGTGCATCAAATGTTGCAGAACGCACCAACACAGGTCTGGCAAGTGTATCAAATGTTGCAGATTGCATCATAATATATCTTTCCTCATAGTGGTGGAGGTATGGCGGCCCACAGAAAGTTATGGAATGTTCGGAGGTGATGCCAAATATGTGCAATCTGCAACTACATCCAGAGGAAACCGAACAAACTTTAACAAAGAACATGGTTTTTTGTCAAGTCGGTTAGCAGACCCACATGTAGCTCATCAAACTTTGAAACATAAACTTTTGTAGTGATAATATGTCATTTTATCCACCCATACAGTTTCTATTACTCGCCTCTGGTTACATTCGCAAATGGAGTAATATTTCGCGTCACTTACGAACATGACAGGCCATTTTGCAAGCCACTGTAAATGCACTACCCCCGAGGAAGACAAATTCTTGTGCGATCTGTACAATTTGATACACTTGCCAAATCTGTGTTGTTGGAAGAAGCTATATACTTAAACAAAGAACTATTTTGCACGTGACCTCAAAATCCATTACAATTCCTAGCAAGAAAACAAATAAGTTCAACAAACAAATCTCCAGGCAGCCTTTTCAACCAATGAAAGCATCAAACACAGGGAGAACACCAACCAGAACATACTTGTTCTTTTTTTTTCCTCCTCTTTGAGTTTCTCTTGTATAATAGATTTTTTTTTTACTCAAAGATCACGTCACATAAAATGAGTCTCTCTTCTTTCATTTGCCCCTCAATCACATCTCTAAGTTGTCTTACATGTCCATGACCAGGAAAATTAGAACGAAGGCACCCTAAAGCGCAACTATTTGATGATAGAGAGAAATGGCAATAAGTATTTAAAAGAAACGCTGGATGATCTTCTGTATATTTTTTGTTGATTCGTTTTAATGACATATGTTCTCGATATTTTCTCTTATTCATGCCAATGTTTTCGAATATGTATGCTGGATAGTGACTAGCAGCACGTATTAAAATTTCCATATTCGAGCAAATTCTCAAATCTGACATCAAATATATGCACAATATTAAAGAGGGACATGACATTAAGGCCTCTGTGGGTGACACGTTCATGAACTATGCTGAAGCTTTTAAGAAAACTAAAACAACACAAGCAAAAAAAAAAAATCTATTTTCGCAAATTCAAAATGTAGGAAAAAAGAAATTACCAGATCCCATAATATCTACATGTCTATTCATTTTAATGGGAGATGTCCTCGAGATTTCCAGTTATTAAAGCTCACCTTTTCAAACCTATCCGATCGGTTCTAACTTTTGAAAACATATTTAATGTGTATTGGGAAGCGCGGAAGGTAGCAGGGATGGAGCCCTATGTAACAGACGTTAGTACTATTTTTTTGTGTTTTTGTCCACGAGCGTATGTAAAACGTACGTAAAGAAAAGTAATTCGAGAATGCTAATTTTTTTGGACATGAGCCCTTGAAATTCAAATAGTCTGCAAGTCCGATTGTCAATTTGTATATCACAGAACTCTTCGTGCTACTTGTAGGATACAGAACAACATAAGCCCAATTTAGAGCGCGTCACCCTGAGAACCCGCGATCCAAAAAATGCTTACTATTTTTTTTGTGTGTTTTTCTCCACCAGTGTATGTAAAACGTAAGTAAAGTAAACTATTTTGAGAATGCTAAATTTTTTGGACATGAGGCCCTTAAAATTCAAATAGTCTGCAAGTCCGATTGTCAATTTGTATATTCCAGAACTCTCCGATTGTCAATTTCAGCCAGCCAACCCCCAGAACCTGCAATGCAAAAACTGGCTAAGTATGGGATGAGGCCTCTATGCATGCTTTATATATCTACTTTATAAAATTACATATTTCCTATGTTTAATTTATGCTATCCAGGAAACCTATAATTTGATAAATTTCAGTATCTTCTGTCCAGGAGCCCTTCTTTTAAAGAAAACTAATTCGAGAATACTAATGTATACACCGAACACGACCTGCCATAGTTCGATACAATGTATTCGTGAAGCCGCATCCATAAAACTAGCTAAGTATGCAACCGAACAATGGTTAGTTGGAATGATCGCGGAACTCTCCGTGCTATTTGAAGGGCACAGAACAACAGAAGCCCAATTTTCAGCCCACCACCCTGAGAACCCACGATCATTAACTTATGTTGTCCAAGAAACCTATAATTTGATAAATTGCATTCTCTTATGTCCAGGAGCCCTTCTTTTAAACAAAACTAATTCAGGAAAGCTAATGTATCCACCAAACACAACCTGTTATAGTTCGATAGAACCTATCTGCGAAGCCACGTCCATAAAAATGGCTAAGTATGCAACTGGACGATAGTCGGTCGAAATGACCACAAAAATGCGAGAAATTATAGAGTCATAAATGCAGTTTACAAGAGGAAAATAAAAGGGAGAGAACAACGATATCACCCACACAACAAAAGGTACTCTCATAACTATGAAACCATAGTAACACAAAATCCATGGAAAAAGCATCGACAACTATGAAATATACTTTGAGGCTGACAAACTCTACTTCAACGCATAAGAGATGCAATTTACATCACCTGCAATTTTTCACTCTGTTATTTTATCTTAATAGTATTCTATGAAAACTCCACTGCAAAAAAATGTAACCAGAGATCCAACCGCGGATGCAGCATCCCAACATTGCAAACCCTGGGCAAACAAGAATAAGCACCAAATAAGAACACCAAAAGTCCCAAGTGCAGGCGTAGGACCAGAACCCTGCAAAGTCGAATTAAGAAACAATAAACAACATACAATGAAGAAAGAAGAAAGCAACAACCACTCCCCCAGGAACGATGTTGTTCCAATCGCGATTGCAGAAACCCAAATGTGCAAGATGCAACAACACAAACAACAACAACATGCAAATAAGAAATCAGTGCCATGCAAAAAAAAAGCATGAATGTTGTCCAGGAAACCTATAATTTGATAAATTTCAATCTCTTCTGTCGAGGAGCCCTTCTTTTAAATAAAACTAATTTGGGAATGCTAATGTATACATCGAACACGACCTACCATAGTTCGATACAATGTATCCGTGAAGCCGCGTCCATAAAAATGGCTAAGTATGCAACCAAACATCAATCGGTCAGATGATCGCGAAACTCTCTGTGCTATTTGCAAGGCACAGAACAACAGAAGCCCAATTTTCATCCCACCACCCCAAGAACCCATGATCATTAACTTATGTTGTCTAGGAAACCTATAATTTGATAAATTGCATTCTCTTCTGTCCAGGAGCCCTTCTTTTAAAGAAAACTAATTTGGGAAATCTAATGTATACACCGAACACGACCTGTCATAGTTTGATAAAACCTATCCGCAAAGATGCATCCATAAAACTGGCTAAGTATGCAACCGAATGGTGGTCGGTCGGAATGAACACAGAAACGTGAGAAACTATAGAGTCAGAAATGCAGTTTATAAGAGGAAAATAAAAGGGAGAGAACAGCTATATCGCCCACACAACAAAAGGTACCCTCATAACTATGAAACCATAGTAACACAGAATCCATGGAAAAAGAATCGACAACTATGAAATATACTTTGAGGCCAACAAACTCTGCTTCAACGCGTAAGAGATGCAATTTACATCGCCTGCAATTTTTCACTCTGTTATTTTATCTTAATAGTATTCTATGCAAAATCCACTGCAAAAAAATGTAACTAGAGATCCAACCGCGGATGCAACATCCCAACATTGCAAACCATGGGCAAACAAAAACAAGCACCAAATAAGAACCCATATAAGAAGCACCAAAAGGCCCAAGTGCAGGCGCAGGACCGAAACCCTGCAAAGTCGAATCAAGCAACAATAAACAACATACATCGAAGAAAGAAGCAAGCAACAGCCACTCCCCCAGGAACGATGTTGCTCCAATCGCGATTGCAGAAACCCAAATGTGCAAACTGCAACAAAACGAACATGCAAGCAAGAACAACAACAACATGCAAATAAGAAATCAGTGCCATGCAAAAAAAAACCATGGACCAGTGAACTAGAAATGGCGCTGGAGCATATAAATTTTAAAAACGGAAGAAAATGTCTTGTAAAAAGATTGTTAAGAAACCATTCAACACTACCAAGCCTGTTAGGTAAACATTTAAGTCTGTTAGAAATGCTCTGTAAACATTTAAGAAAAAAATTCAATGTGGCAGGTCTCTGACATATCCCAAAAAAATTATTATATTTTTTGTAACAATAGTTTGAACACCAGAGAATGTATTAGAAGGCCAAACTTTGGATATGCCACCATATCAAACATTGCCATAAATGTACCTAGCATAAAATGCTAAACCAAACATTCGAATTAATGCTAGCATTAATCCACCTTCGACGAATGCATATGTTAGGGTCCTAACCCACACATAGGTAGAAAAATATATTCAGATGTAATAAAGGTCAATATTAATAAGGCCTTTCAATAAAATAGAATAAGGCGGATGTAAGAAGACCTAATAGAAGCTTCCGCTTCTAGAAGGATCTTCCTCTAGATGCTTCTTTTTAGTATAAATAGGTGTTGAGGGTATGAGAACCCTAGTTTGGATATTATTGTAATAGAGCTCTGCTCATCTGGAGGTTTCCCCCTCGAAGAGGCCCGTGAACATTGCTTTTAGATTCAAAGTGTTATTTCTATTGTTATTCTTATATCATTTCAGTGTTATTGTGGTGAATGTTCTAGTTATATTGTTGTTATTCTGCCATTACTACCATTTTATTTCTATTCTGCATACATTTTATATCTGGTATATTACAAGTGGTATCAGAGCACTTCCCTCGGCAGAAAGTGTGGGTTAAATTTTTTTTCAGAGTAGAGACGTATTCCGACGTCTTTAAGCCACAGAGATCTGTTGTTACATGCATAAACCCATGGTTGAGGGATTCATACACGCAGGAAATACAAGTGGTACTTAACCGCACATCTGTTGGCCACCCTTGTAACCCTTGTTGGTACCCCTTTGAGTGGTAGCACATCAGACAACACCTGTTGACGGATCGGCCTAGATTACCTGAAGCCCTCTTTAGATAAACCGATCGGCCGCCTGACTGCTATAGTGTCACCGAGAACAACACTCGGGAAGATAATCTCTAGTACCTGGGTAGTCGGGTAGTATGTCTAAGGGTACGGTCTATCCTCCTTAGTTAGTTCCCTGAGATATTGGGTCGAGGACTACTGTTGGACCCTGCACATATATCAGAGAGCTATAGCACAGGGCAAACCCTTGTCTGTAGAACCCTTGAATACCTAACCCTTGGGGACAGAAACATAAACAAATTAAAACAAACAAGATCTATTGTCATGCAACTATCTTTGGTTGTCAAGTAAATACACATTTCTTTCTGGTTAAGCATTTGGGCATTTTCTCTCTGCAGTATTCTTCAGACTGGAGTATAACTCTGTAATAAATAAATAAAATCTAGAATTTTTTTCACCATTATTTCAGACCTATTCCATTGGATTCATCTCTTCGCCCTTATCACATTCATCCATATCATTTTTTCGGCAAAATGTTTTTACCCCGCCCGCCCCTTTTCAGTTCCCCCATCCTCATGGCCCATACTTGTAGCCAAGACTTGGAAGCTCGCTTCAACACCTTGCAATATGGTCTCATTGAGACCCAACAAGAAGTGAAATAACTCAGTGCCAATGTTATTGCCATCAATACAACCATGCAGTCCTCAATGGTCGAAATCAAACAAGACCTCACCACCCAGCTTGAATCAGTAAACCTTCCTCTTCCTCATCCTCGTCCCTTCCTCTTCCTCATCCCCACATACTGAAGGTGACCATTCCTCTCATTCCCATACCTTGTAGAACCATTACTTTTCACGTGACCTACGCCTTCCACGGGTGGATGTGATCAAATTTGATGGCTCAAACCCCATTGGTTGGGTAACTCAAATGGAACATTACTTCTCTTTATACAGCATTACAGATGACTTGGCCAAACTCCAGTATGGTGTTCTCCATCTAGATCAAGAACGTTGGCAATGGTGGCAATGGAGAAAAAATTCTCGTCAAGGGTATATTGCTTGGACACAATTTGTGGCAGAGCTTTATGAACGCTTTGACACTGACACCAACCATTTGGGTTGTTTGACAAAGCTAAAACAATTAGGAACAGTGGAATACTTTATAGCTTCCTTTGAGCGTCTGGCTTTTAGAACAAAGGGCATGTCTGATGCCTTTTTCCGAGAGTGTTTTATCAACGGCCTCAAGGATGAAATTCGGGCCCATGTCCTCATGGCTCAGCCTGAGAGTTGGGTGGAGGATACCAAAAGAGCTAAAGAAGCACAACAAGTTATATCTTCTCAAAATCGCAAACCCTCCTTCATCCCTTGCCCTAAACCAGTAAATCCCACTACTCCCTATGCTCCACTAAAGATCCAAAAATTGACTCGGGATGAAATGGTTGAATGCCAACTCAAAGGCCTTTTTTATAACTGTGATGACAAATATTTCCCGGGCCACAAGTGTAAAGAAACAAATCTTTTTATGGCCATCTCCGAGGAGATTTCGGAAGAAGATGAAGAAACCCCCTCTATGTCTGAATCACTTGAATCCACTGACATAACCCCTCCCTCAGACCCTCCCGAAGTAGAACCAGTCATTTCCCTCAATTCTTTCACTGGCTTCTTCACTCCCCAAACCCTCACGATAATCAGTTACATCAATCATTGGAAGGTCATCATTCTGGTTGATAGTGGCAGCACCCATAATTTTATTCATCGTTGCATTGCCTAAGAAACTCATTGCTACATCCATGCCGTCAATAATTTCCAAATCATGATTGCTAATGGTGGTTCCATGAAATGTGGAGGGTGTTGTGAAAATGTGTGTCTCCAAATTGGTGACTACCACCTGAAATCCCATATGTTTTCTATCGACATGGGAGGTTGTGACATTATGCTGGGTGCAGACTGGCTAAGGACTTTGGGTCCCATTCTCATGGATTTTAAAGACTTAACCATGCAATTCGACCAGGAGGGCCACCAATATAAGTTCCAAGGCATCACCGTCGGTTCACCTGAGATCATTAGTTCCCATCGCATGGAAAAGCTACTCAAAAAGGGTCATTCTGGTGTTATCGCCCAACTCCATGCCATACAAGAAACAAAGACACCCTCGGTACCGCAAGACCTCCAAGCCATCCTTTCTAAACATCAATTGGTATTTTCTACTCCCCAAGGCCTCCCTCCTTCCCGTGTTGTTCATGATCATTCCATTCCCCTTGTACCAGGAAGCCTTCCTCCCAATATCCGTCTGTATCGTCACCCCTTTTCCCAAAAAAATGAAATTGAGAAAATGGTCCAGGAACTCCTTAATGCAGGCATTATCCGCCCTAGTATGAGCCCCTATTTGTCTCATGTGGTCATGGTCCTGAAGAAATAAGGTTCTTGGTGAATGTGTCGTGACTTCCGTGCCCTCAACAAACTTACCATCAAAGACAAATTCCCCATTCCTGTCATTGATGACCTCCTGGATGAATTGAGTGGCGCCCAATTCTTCACTAAACTGTATCTTCGTTCGGGCTACCACCAGATCTGTATGAAAGAGGCAGATATTCCCAAGACTACCTTTAGAACTCATGAGGGCCACTATGAGTTTTTGGTCATGCCCTTTGGCTTATGTAATGCCCCCTCCACCTTCCAAAGCCTCATGAATCATGTCTTCCATCCTTTTCTCTGCCATTTTGTCTTAGTTTTCTTTGATGATATCCTCATTTATAGAAAAACCTGGATAGACCATCTTGTTCATGTGGATTGAGTTCTCCATCTACTCTCTCAGCACCAACTTTTCCTGAAACAGTCTAAATGTGCTTTTGGTGCCTCAGAAGTAGAATACTTGGATCATCTGGTTGGCAAAGATGGCATCGGGGTGGATCCTAAAAAGATTGAAGCTATGCAAGACTGGCCTCACCCAAAGACTCTTAAGAGCTTGCATGGATTTCTAGGCTTAACAGGGTATCATTACAAGTTTGTTAAGAGTTATGGGAAGATTGCAGCACCTCTCACTGCTCTCCTAAAAAAGAACTCTTTCACTTGGACTCCAGCTGTTGCTCAAGATTTTCAAACCTTGAAGATGGCCATGTGCACCACTCCAGTCCTCGCCCTTCCCGATTTCACAAAGACCTTTGTGTTGGAATGTGATGCCTTAGGGAAAGGAATTGGTGATGTCCTTATGCAAGAGGGTCGACCTTTGGCCTTTACTAGCAAGCAACTATCTGAAAGAAATCCGGGCAAATCCATCTATGAAAAGGAAATGTTGGCTATTCTACATGCCGTGGATCTGTGGCATCCTTATCTATTGGGGAAATGGTTCCAAATTAAGACAGACCATCAAAGCCTCAAGTATTTTCTGGAACAACGCATTTCCTCCCCAGAACAACAAAAATGGGTGACTAAACTCTTTGGATATGATTATGAGATCATTTATAAGAAAGGAAAAGACAATGTGGTTGCAGATGCACTTTCCCGAAAATATGAAGATGAAGGATTCCTTTTTCTCTTTCATTCATTGTACCAGCTTGGCTCCAAGTCGTTCGCTAGGAATGGCTACAAGATCCCAAAAGTTCGCAGTTGATCCAGCAATTGCAGGCCAATGCTCCAGCTTCCCTAGGGTACTCTTGGCTCCATGAGGAACTTCAATACAAAGGCCATTTATATTTAAGTAAACAATCAAAGCTTAAATCCACGGTACTTTCTGAGCTTCATGCTACACCCACAGCAGGGCACTCTGGGTTCACCAAAACCTATGATAGGGTCAAACGTTCATTTTTTTGGGATGGTATGAAACAGGACATTCGTAATTTTGTAGCTGAATGTGACGTCTGTCAACGCAACAAGGGAGAAAGAGTCAAATCGTCGGGCACACTACAACCGCTCTCAATTCCACCTGTTATTTGGAAGGATATCTCTATGGATTTTATTACCGGCTTACCCAAATTGGGAAATAAATCTGTCATCATGGTGGTTGTTGATCGCCTTTCCAAGTATGCTCATTTATGCGCCCTTCAACACCCGCTTATAGCATCCACGGTGGCTCAAATCTTCATGGATCAGGTCTTCAAGCTTCATGGCATGTCGCACTCTATTGTTTATGATCGTGACCCAACTTTCACAAGCAATTTTTGACAAGAACTGTTCAAGATACAAGGCACATAGTTGCATCTCAACACAACTTATCATCCCTAGACTGATGGCCAAACAAAAGTTGTCAACAAGTGTTTGGAAACATATTTGAGGTGTTTTGCCTCGGAAAAGAAAAATCAGTGGGCTCCATGGTTACCCCTAGTTGAATGGTGGTACAACACTTCATACCATACAGCTACACACATTACTCCTTTTGAAGCAGTATATGGACATAATCCACCTTCAGTTCTCTCATACTTACTGGGTGCCTCGAAGGTCCAGGCAGTTGACCTAACACTTACATCTCGAGAGGCTATTCTCTGTAACCTCAAAGAGAATTTGGTCATGGCACAAAATCACATGAAGCAACAAGCAGATCAAGGTCGCTCTGAACGTCAATTTGCAAAAGGGGATCAGGTGTTTCTTCAACTGCAACCTTACAAGCAAAATTCCCTCAAGGCCGAGCATTGTCAGAAGCTAGCGCCCAAATTTTATGGTCCTTATACTGTGCTCGAGCATGTGGGACAAGTCGCCTATCAGTTAGCTTTGCCCAACCATTCGAAGCTACATCTTGTTTTTCATGTTTCATGCTTAAAGAAGGTGATTGGAGCTAAGTGCCAAATTCAAACCAACCTTCCAGAGTTAGCTGAAGAAGGATCCATTTGGCTACAACCAGAAGCAGTTTTGGACCAGCATGAGCGTCGCCTACATCAGAGAACCATCAAGGAAGTGCTAGTCCAGTGGAAAGATACAACTCCAGTAGACGCCACTTGGGAACCAACTACCATTCTGCAACAATTTTCTCATCTCAAGCCTTGAGGACAAGGTTGTTTTTAAGGGGGCGGACATGTTAGAGTCCTAACCCGCACATAGGTAGAACAATATATTCGGATGTAATAAAGGTCAATATTAATAAGGCCTTTCAATAAAATAGAATAAGGCGGATGTAAGAAGACCTAATAGAAGCTTCCGCTTCTAGAAGGATCTTCCTCTAGATGCTTCTTTTTAGTATAAATAGGAGTCGAGGGTATGAGAACTCTAGCTTGGATATTTTTGTAATAGAGCTCTGCTCATCTGGAGGTTGCCCCCTCGAAGAGGCCCGTGAACATTGCTTTCAAATTCAAAGTGTTATTTATGTTGTTATTCTTATATCATTTCAGTGTTATTGTGGTGAATGTTCTAGTTATATTGTTGTTATTCTGCCATTACTAGCATTTTATTTCTGTTCTGCATACATTTTATATCTGGTATATTACAACATATCAAAATATATGATTCAAAAAGACCATATATGACCAAATACTTTGGATATGCCAACATATATAACATTGGGAATAGTGAAGCCGACAATAAGACCTCCAATCCCTCATCCAATCAGATCATAACAAATATGGTACTTTTTTTATATAAAAATCGATGTTTTCAGTTCCTTGTTTCCAACAATAGATAATATGGAAATATTTGTGGTCAAAGGACAGACTAATATGAAGTCAACGATTTATTGATCGCTATAGTCCCTCTATGTCTATGGCAGGGACTAATAAGAATATGGGTATGTGGACCATATTGTTCTCTGTAGTGCTTGAGATAGAGAGGCGGCCTTTTAACCCTCGAATTTAAGCCTTCATATTTGTTACCCTCTATATAATTTTCCTTGTAAAATTAAGTTGTCCACCACGTTGATTTGATTCATTATCCTCATGCCGTTCTTGTTAGCCAATTTTGCCATTAAATAATAATAATGTGTACGTTTAAATGTTTTAAGTTTTATTTTTTTTAGGATATTTTTTGTTTAAATCTTAGTGTTTTAAGGGTTTATATCTTGAATTCATTTATACATTCATAAATACAATTTAAAAAACAAAAAATTATCATTTCATCAAAATTTATTCTTCAAATTTAAAGAAAAAGACCAAAACAACAAAAAATAACGTTTATACAAGATTTTTTTTTCTTTTAAGTATTTAAATTTTTATGAAATTATTAATTTTAAATTTGATTAAATATTCACATAGAAAATATAAATATTGAAGGTTAATATAAATATTTAAATCCAATTAAAGGTTAATATGGATGATTAAATCTTATTTTTAAAGATTTAATGGATATTCATAAAATTTAAATAAAAAACTTGATAAAGACTAAACTCTAAACATACCTACCAACAAATATTTAAATAAAATAATTATGACACGTGTAAAAAACAGTTCGTGCTTAAAAAAATCTACTTATTTTTTTAAATGGCTTTAAAGAAACATTTGGCTGAAGTCTTTCTCTATTCATTGGTGAACCCTTTAAGATGTTGAGGTTCACTAGGAGACCATGGGATAGAGAGGTCCACTTTGATGGGTTTAGGGAGCTTTTGCTAAGTTACTAATTTTTAAGTATATCTGACTTGCCCTTGCTAGATATACTTTTGAATCATTTCCCAATGGTTAAAAAAAAAATACCTTAAAATGTGCATATGAAAGCAAGGGTCGCCATGAATTCGATCTATTCGCTAATTAAGTCGGACGAAATGTAAACACCCATTTTGTCGTAACCGTTGATAAGAATGGGTTTTGTAGTGGCCCTCCCCATCGTAGGGTCGAGCGCCGACCCTCGTAGGGTGCACACCATGATCATTCTCAAAGAAACCTTACTCCCTGCTTTATGGTCAATCGCTTTGTATCTTTGAATGAGGAGCACCCGGGTTGCGCTCAATGCCGTCTTCAATTCTCCCGTCAGCGCCTTTGATGAAACCACACGTTATCAAGTGATTTTTACTGTTTAGATATAAATTTATATCTTAAGCCATTGAATGTTTTGAGCTTATGTGATTGAATGTTTTCAGTTTATGTGATTGAGTGAAGCAACTTCAATAATTGTGTGTTTTCAATTTTGGCAATTGAGTGACCTAATTTCCAAGATGAAGTGTATTAAACTTCATGTCAAAAATTTTAAATTCAGTTATAATGCATTATATATATATATATATATATATATATATATATATATATATATATATATATCAAGTGGACAACCAAATGTTATTGTGATCTTGAGAGGGATAGAAAATATTTTCTTGCCGGGGACGTAAAATAATTTGAAGCCTAAATTGGAACGTTCTTTTTGTCTTCTCGTAAATATGCAAAGATGGGATGAATCTATACTTCTTTAAATATAATAAATTCTGTCTGAAAGCGTTAAATAAATTCAGAAACGTAAGAGGCAGGGATTTTTAATTCTATGCAAACATACACGCCACCCGATTTGATTGCACGTCTGATGCAACTCATTTTATTATGATTATGAATTTAAATCGCAAAATTGTTCCTCAATAATCTGATCGCTCTTCTTCCAGAGTTTTGTCAAAGATCACGGGATTTAAGAACACGCCAGCATGACCAAGGGTTATTCGCCTATAGAATGTATTTATTTGGAGAAAAAAACCATATTGCGACTTATTTTTTGAGTAGTTTAATTGTTTTTTTATTCATAGTTATAATTTAAAAGTCTGTTTAAAAAATTTACAAGTTATCATTAATTTTAGTATATAATTTCAAAAATCTCCATATGTATTAATATCATTTTGTATTCATAAAATTCTCATTTAAAATAATATACAATAAAGTTTACTTACTTAAAATAATAATCTATAAGGAGTAGACGTTTACTCTTACTAATACTAGTTGATTTGGACCATTAATTCACTATATATAAAGTATCCCATCTCATCATTACAAGTTAGAAAAAATTACTAATACTAGTTGTTGGACCATTAATTCACTATATAAAGTATCCCATTTAATCATTACAAGTTAGAAAAAATTAGATAATATTTAGAAACATCTGGATACTAAGCCTTTAATTATGAATTATGATTTAGTTAAATGGTATAAGTTTTTATTTTTTTTGATGATTTTTTTGTTTAATCTTTAAAAATGGTAGATTTCTGTAATTGAAATTTGAGATTATATATTTTAGTTATTTTGAAGTTTTGGAGGAGGTTAGAATTGTAGATTTCTGTAATTGAAATTTGAGATTATATATTTTAGTTATTTTGAAGTTTTGGAGGAGGTTAGATTGATTTATGCATTTAAAAATTCTATTTAAACAATATAAAATTGTAATTTAGTCAATAATTACATTACAAAATTTACACTGATTACTTAAAAACAAAAATTTATAATAGTTACTTAAAAAAGATGGAACAAATATTATTATTTTTATAATTTTATTTTGGTTGTTGATAGTGTGGACACTAAGATGAAGCTTTCACCAAAAAATGTAACTTATAATCCACTTCAAATGGATCAGGTGTGGATATTTGCAATGGGTTGGCTAAAAGTCCTACTTTTGGGGTTTTTTGGTTGGAATTGGTCAGAATCAGGCGATGTAAATTTGGACAAAATTTCTATTTTCTGTTGTTAAATTGTCTTTCTAAATGTATAAATAAATTCAACGTGCTGAAAAACCCCTGAAACACTTCTACAAACTTAGCCACTCAAATTTACAGATCAAATCATTCATCACTAGATTTCGAAGAAAATCAAACAAAAAAATTTATAGAAAAAATTCAAAAACTAGAACGTTTAGAATATGACGTTTAAAACGTTTTATTTGTACTTCATTTCCGGAGCCGTACTATGTGATCCCTACGATTCTACCACGCAGGAGAATCCGTCATCGTCCTCCTCCTCCTCTACCCGCTTCCGCGGCCGCAGCTGCCTTCGCCTGACCTAACTAAGCCGCTGTCTCTGCTTTCGCCTGACCTAGTTAACCCGCTGCCGCCTTTTCCTGCCCTAACCGATTCCAGTCTCATTCCCACTCCTTCCTCTTGTCCCCCCAACGGTCATCTTCCGAATTCTAATTTGACTTTAATTTCTATTGAAAACTCCCATTCATCTTCATACTGGTAGTTCTAATTCCTCTCTAATTTCTCTCACATCTCGAATTTGGCTTTGAATCCTCGTGATGTCTCTAAATTGTTTAAAGATAGCACGGTTCATTATTATTTAAAACTTAATTTGTTTAAAGAAAACACGGTTGATTATTATATAAAGTTTTATTTATTTGTAAAGGTAGGTGAAATGTACACCTAAAACCCAGACAACAAAACTTATAATCTACCTCAAATGGGTCAGGTGTGGACATTTATAAATACTATACCCCTGCATTAGAAATACGTTCCACATAAATGACATTCTGTCCACTGAAAATATATTCCGCATAACCTGCATTCATTCATTCAATATATCGGCTGTTTATATAAAAGTATTTCTGAGTCATCGAGCAATAGCCATGGCTTTTACTTTCAAGAATCTGCCACCATCTTCTGGAAATATGATAACAATTCTAACTGTTAACGGAGGAGGAGTGCGAGGACTTATTCCAGCAACCATCCTTGAATTCCTGGAGGCAAAGCTTCAGGTATTTATTCATTTAATAGGTATTGATTAATCTAATCTATTCAACTTGGAAAATGTTCGATTAGTTTTTAATAACTAAGCATATGGTATATTATATGTTGAAAACTGCGTTATGGCAATTTGTATTAGGAACTTGACGGTCCAGACGTAAGGATAGCTGATTATTTCGACGTTATTGGCGGGACTAGCACTGGAGGATTGATAACTGCGATGTTAGCCGCTCCAAATGAAAACAATCGTCCTCTATTTACTGCAGAGGGCATTACGAAGTTTTATTTAGAACAGTCTTCTTCTATTTTTCCACAGACCTCGTGAGTCTTCAACATTTTATTTTTGTTTGGTTTTTTGGGTTACAAACAACAACAATGTCTGGACATTAAAATGGCCTATTGACAGATGTATCGTGGAACTTGTACGGTCTCTCATAGGCCCCGAATATTCGGGAGCATACCTTCACAAGATTATTAAAATGAATTTGAAGAATATACGATTACACCAGACGCTAACTAACGTCGTGATTCCGGCGTATGACATCATGTCTCAGGAACCCGCAATATTCTCAACTTTTGCGGTAATAGTTTTTCTGATATAATTCTAAAAAATGAATGATTTCCAATCCCAGTTATCGTAAATCTAATATCATAAATCTCTTTCCAGGCCAAACATCACCAGTTATTGTAATCTAATATCATAAATCTCTTTCCAGGCCAAACGTCAAGTTTTGAAAGATGCATTTTTGGCCGATGTCTGCATTAGTACTTCAGCAGCTCCAACAAAACTTCCCGCTTATTCCTTTGAAACGAAAGATTCCTCGGGAAATACGGAAAGCTTTAATCTCATAGACGGGGCAGTTGCAGCGAACAATCCAGTAAGAAATGTTTGTATGTTTTTCAACAGTTAGTTGGTGACTTATATGACAAAAATTTAGAATTTGATTGCCACTTGTGAGTGGCAGTAATTTTGTCCGAGAGGTTAGGTGATTTGGTGTTCTGTAAATTTATGCTGCAGACGTTACTTGCGATAAACGAGGTGACTAAAGAGGCTCTCGCAGGCAATCCAGATTTCTTACTGCCTCCGTCCAAAATTCGGGTCAGTTATCTTAAACTGGATTGATGCAAGCAAGAATTCCTTAATAGTGACTGATCTGGCTATTTGTTTTAAACAGGACCCAACCAAGTTTCTGGTGGTTTCTCTTGGAACCGGAGAGAAGGCAGTTAGTTACACGGCTGCTGAGGCTGCGAAGTGGGGTCTGTTTCAATGGTTATCATACAACGGAAATAACCCTATACTTGACATGTATGGGCAAGCAAGTGCAGATATAGTGGACATTCTCGCCGGCGTGGTGTTCCAAGCCTCGAACTCGGAGAAGAACTATCTAAGAATCCAGGTCCTTTCCCTTTTCTCCTTCTCTAAATAATACAGTGGTGGGACTTTTTACATGCTGGAATAATCTGTTACTGTTTACATCCCGTCGATATTGAAGAGGTCTAAGAGATTGGATAATTGGGATCAGGTCAAGTTACCGGCAAATGCAAGCTCATCCGTTCTCTCAACGAAGAAGAATCTGAATAACCTGGTAAATATAGGCAAAAGCCTGTTGGAGGCTTTTGTTTCAAGAATAAATTTTCAGACTGGCTTGTATGAGCCAGTGCCAGACGAAGGCACCAACAAAGATGCATTGACTAGGTGAATATCTCGACCTCATTTAAATTTCATTTAATCGCGAGAGGCACCGATGAGAGCACTGAATAATATTTTAAATAAACTATGTTTGTTGCTCAGTTTGAATCATATTGATATTATTGAAATGATTTTCGCAGGTTTGCGAAGCAACTTTCAGATGAAAGAAAGTTACGATTATCCCACAAATTGGATAATTGGGATCAGGTCAAGTTACCGGCAAATGCAAGCTCATCCGTTCTCTCAACGAAGAAGAATCTGAATAAYCTGGTAAATATAGGCAAAAGCCTGTTGGAGGSTYYTGTTTCAAGAATAAATTTTCAGACTGGCTTGTATGAGCCAGTGCBAGACGAAGGCACYAACAAAGATGCATTGACTAGGTGAATATCTCGACCTCATTTAAATTTCATTTAATCGCGAGAGGCACCGATGAGAGCACTGAATAATATTTTAAATAAACTATGTTTGTTGCTCAGTTTGAATCATATTGATATTATTGAAATGATTTTCGCAGGTTTGCGAAGCAACTTTCAGATGAAAGAAAGTTACGATTATCCCACAAATAGCCATCTTTGGAAACTCCGTTTTCTCTAGAAAAATTAAATAGCTATGCTGGATAGGATTATGTGATTATGTCAACTTGTCATCTACAGGTTTTATAATGGTCGTCCTTAATGGTATAACATATTCTTTGATGTAAAATTGGTGTGATGTGATCAAACATTCATTTAATGGTAATGAGTTTAGTTTGAAATTGTTTCATGACATCTAAATTTGTTTTATTTGGAGAAGGTAGTTAATTTAGAAGATAAGTATTGTTTTAATTTTAAATTAATGTGAATGTTTTAAGGGAGTAACATAAACGTCTATAACAGCAAAGTTTCTGAGGCAAATTTCCAATATATCAGGGCATGGTAGGCTGGTCTGGCTTGCTCGTATGGACGGGGTAAGCGCACTCCTTATCGAGCTAGAAGCACACTTACGGGAGACCTCTTATTCCCACCCAARAACAAGCCCCATCGGGGGGACTTGGTTCGCTACAGGACAAGGGCGGAACTGGGACCAGTCTCGGCTCCTGCGTCTTTATCTCGATCAGGGACTGGAATTGCTAAAGGATCTGCTGCTGATGGTGTGGTAGAGGGAGTGGTGGAGAAGGAAGCTGGGACGGTAATAAATGCTGCTKGGTGAGGTGCTTAATTGGCTGCAGCAACTGCTGCTCTAGGTACCTGTGCTTCTCCTACTCCTCCTAGTCAATCACATCTGTAATTTGGATTTCAGATATGTCTCCATTATTTTATTAATGGAGAACGTAATCATATAGAGTTTTATATATATGGATAATATCTATATTTACCAAAAATAATAAATAACAAATATTTAACTTGTAATTATGTCGTCATCATCATATATATATTATTATATATTTGTAATTATATATATATGTAATTTTTTTTAAATATTTTATGTTTTGATTTTTTTTAGATATTAAATAATTAAGTTTATATGATCAAAATATTATAAAAATTTTAAACATGATAAATTTATTTATACATTCAAAAATACAATTTAAACATCAAAAAATTATTATTTCAACTAAATTTATATTACATGATAGAAATATTAAAATATAAATAATATATAATTTTTATTTTTTTCATATACCTTTTACAGATTTTAATAAAAGTTTTGATAAACTTAACATTACATCAAAAGAAAGCAAGTGGAGATTCGATCTAGAATCAATTCGTCGTTCGTGGCAGAGACCCTCTCAGCGTGGGATCATGGTATAGATTATTATTAATCTAACTTTTATTTTAAAAAATTGAGAAACTTAACATAGTATAGGTAAGTAAGGTAAAGGAAAAATTCTTTTAATTGATTTTTTTTTTTATTATTATTTTTTAATTTTGATGGGAGGAAACTACGTCCCTTATATATATATATATATGGAAAATCAAATATATATAGCTAAAAGTGATATCTATGTCTTCTTTTTCTACTTTTGTATGAAGAGGATTTTGGTTAGTTTGAATGTATTATTTTTTTAAATATAATTTTTATTTTATTCTAACAATGAAAATCTTATTATTATTTTATTTTTTACTAATTTCATATAAAAGTTAGGGGTTGGTTAAAAGTTCTATATTTTGAGTTTTTTTGGTTAGAATATGACTGTAAATTTGGACAAAATCTATATTTTTTATTGTTTAAATTGCATTTTGAATGCATAAATGGAATCAGCTTGCTGAAAATCCCCTGGGACACTTTGATTATACAAACTTAGTCACTCAAATCTACAGATCCAACCATTCATCACCAAATTTTGGGCAAAATCTAACAAAAAAAAATTACCGAAAAACAACGAAAAAGTAAAATGTTAAAATCATAAAAATCATAATAACTAGAACTCGAGAGACAAAGTTTTGTTGAAGTAACTAATTCTTGTACCAACCTGTATGTGTCATTTTGAAGGGCTTGAGCACGATAAATTATGTTAAACTCTCCATAGGATTTTAACTTTGAACTAGATTTCTACGAGGGGTTCCTACGTTACACACCTCTAGAGTATAAACCTTATTCGTGCAACGAATTGATCACACGACTTTAGAATCGACTTTCAACTTTAAGTAAGATTTTTGTCATTTTTACATACACTGTTATTTTTAGATACATATATAATTACGCCGATAGGCGTCCCCCCTATTGGAATTGATGAATTAATCAACCTTTTAATTACAAATTCTAATCTTAGGGTTAAGAATCAAAGATGCTAACATATTCTTTGTCGTCATCCCAAATCAATGAATGAGATTTAATTTCATAACTTCCTTGCATTTATGAAAGCGTACGTTTTTCTTGTTTACTTTTTCACATTTACTTAATATGATTAAGGAATTACTGCCCTAACCATTGATTGCCATGTTTAATTGATTAAGCGGGATTAATATGTAAAGAGCGCTTCGTTTCCACATTGATTATTTAACTCGGATTAACAATGAACACGATTTTATGAATGTCAAGAGTTGGATGTGAAGCGTTGGATGTGGATAACACGTTTCATCTTTGGATAGGTTTAAGTTGCGGCGGGCGTAATGGTAACAGGTATCATACAGTAAGAGTAAGTGAGGATTCATACAGTTGCGGCGGGACGATTCAAAGACTCGACGTGGAATGGCCTGATGCCTGCGTTTCCAGGTGCACAATGGCGGGTTTCAATTTAAATTAACTCATGCGTTACTAGACGGAGATTCGTGGAGTGTCGGTTGGGTTTCAATTTCAAATATCATATGCGAACGGTGGAATTAATGGCGTTTTTTAAAAGTGGGATGGGTGGGAGCGGAAAAACCACCCTTGCATCAGCGCTTTGCAGAGATCCCCAAGTCGAAGGTAACATCAATTCCACTATTTTTAAACAATTCAACGAATCCCCATTTTCCCTGGTCGTATTTCGATGGGTTCATTATTCTAACTTGTAGAAATTCCCGAGCCCTAATTTTACCATTGCACTAAGTTTACCATTGCCATTTGGGACTGGATTCTTACCGAGCCGCCCCATCGATTTCACTGAACGTCAAATCGCTATTTTTCTCTTTTTTGTGTGGGATCCGGTTTCTAAAATCGCCACTGTATTAAGGGTTTATTCATTTGGGTTTTTGGGTGGTGTTCGTTCTGGCGATAACTAACCAATTGCACAGACTACTCTTGATATTGTGCATTCATGAGCTATTGTGCATTCAGGTATGTGTTTTTTTATTGAAGCGCTCACTCTATCAGTCTATGTTTTAATTGACTCTGCACCCTCTTTTACTGATCATGATTTGCTTTTCTCATCAGGAATTGTTGCCGATCAAAAAACTAAAAAAAATCTTCCTCAATTTGATTAATTTATTCAGGCATCCAAGTACAGGTACTAACGTGCGCACTCCTTCACTCTTGCAAGAATATGGAGCCATCCTACATTTCCTGCGATTTCTATACATTTACATTTCAAATGAAGTGCGCGTTTGAAGTGTTGGCCACGATTTCCATAGAGAATATGAAACGATTGCAAGAATATGGAGCCATCCTACATTTCCTGCGATTTCTGTACATTTACACTTCAAATGAAATCCGGCTTGGAGGAAGCCATCATGTACTCAAAGCTCTGCACATATGTTTTATTCTTATTTTTTATATAAGAACCGAGTTCGAAAACCCTAATGGGCGGAGCGTACGCTTGAAAGTAAACCTCTCTCTCATGGAGCTGTCCTACATTTCCTGCGATTTCTGTACATTTACATTTCAAATAAAATCCATCCTGGAGGAAGGCATTCAGTGCATTATGTCGGCTCATTACCAATTATTGCTTGGGTTCTCCCATACGTAGGAGGTTCATTACCAATTCTTGTTTGGGTTCTCCCATTCCATATTAAATATGCTAAACGCTGTTGATTCATACCATAAAATAGGAGTGAAATAAAGAGGTAGTGGTAGAGAAAAATGAATATCAGATTAGGGTTTCATCACTCTTATCTATACCATTAGAGACTTGTCTACGAATATCGGAGTAACAAGTCTACCTTCTTAACAGGGACTTGTTGCTCCACAACTACCCTTGTTAAAAATAATTTCGAAACACTCAATTTCATCCATCCTCTATTTAGAAAAATCATGCAATTAAATAACCAATATCGTAATGGT
>JASDQU010244734.1:104714-120963 GCA_032191745.1 Picea mariana | reverse complement strand
TTCTCGAAAAACCTCATGAAGAAACCCAATGGATGTTTCCCCACATGTGTGGATGGAATTCCTAGTAAACGTGTTAATGTAAAGTAGTGCACCTAACCATGTGGCTTCAAATCAGGGACTAGCTGGCACAAAACTAGTGAAATATCGAGCAACATTAGCTACAATCATTTGAGCTAACCCGGTGATCTATGATAATATGATAATAATAAATTATTATTATTATAACCATTATAAGGGTTTAGTGTGGGGACCATATGGGTTGTACAACAATGACACTAATAATAATCCCTATGGGTTAGTTGGTTTCTATGTTAATAACCCCTATGGTCCCCTTACTAATAACCCTTATAACCATTATGGTCCTCATGCTAATAACCCCTATAGTAATGTCCTAATTACCCTGTAATGTCTCCTCTTCTTAATATTTGGAATGATGTTTGGAGATATATCGATATTACTCTATCTCAATGAGAAGCATTTGGAGATATGTCGATATTACTCTCTCTCAATGAGAAGCATTTGGAGATATATCGATATTACTCTATCTCATTGAGAAGCATTTTTGTTAGTCAACACATGGGATGTTAATGAGAACGTTAAGATATGACTTAAAGGAAGATTTTTCATCATGTTGAAGGATGTAATAATGCCCATAGTAGAGACCAATGGCTGCAGTAGGGACCACTTCAATGAGCCATTAGGGGAAAGCTTTATTTTGGACATTTTTTTCGGGGAAAAATGCCCTATAATGGTTGCACAATTTTTTTGATCTAGCAAAGCTTAGGGCTTGAACACACTTACATGTTTTTTAGGCACCTACATTCTTTCCTTGGCTTGGGAGGTCCTAACCACTTGCAAACTATATTAATGATTTACTATGGTTGAAGTCTCAACATTGGTTATAAGAATGATGGAAGAAAATGTAGGTCATGGAGTATAGATGTAAATAGGACAAATCATCATTTTTTCATTTAAGAAATTATTTTGAATTTATTACCATTAAGTTTGACCATATATGTCGATTTCTTAGATTTTTCAATGCATTTTCCAACGGTAACATGGATCAACCGGATTATGTTCTGTGTTTGATGAAGTAGAGAGGGATTTGAAGAATCTATATGTTTACTTAATTATGATCATCAAATATGGAAAATGTATTGCAATTTATTAGGGTTGAACATTAAATAAATTCAAGAGGATCTTAAGCTTTGTAAATACAAGGATGTGATGCTTAATTAAACCAAAACCTTTATGGAAATGAATAAAGTAAGGATTTAGGCAAACATCAAGTGTTTAAACCACTAGGGCGGTATTCTTAAGGGTTATTTTGAAAGGTGGCATAACATAACACCACCACAAAAGAAGAAAATGGTTATATCTATGAAGATTGATTTAGCCACCCAAGACCTCATGCAACCCTCACTTCAATTCAATTTATTATCTCATTTTCTACATTTAATATTTCTAAATACTTCATATCCAAATAAAAATCTTTTTGTTACAACATATAAATACATTTCGTTATTTTGAGAAAACAAATTTTGGAATGGGGATAGTGAAAAATATGGCATTTTTAAATTTGCTATAGTCATTGTTTTTTAAGGCAGAATGCCTCATAAATGAAATTCAGTTTTGACTTCTTTCTAGCAAAAATGTCATTGTTAATATGGACAACAAAAATTAGAAAGTGAAATGGATTTTTAGCTCTAATGAAGGGAGGGAGAGAAGTCTACAGTAAATTATGTAAAAACTAGATTGAAAATGTCAAAGTGTAGCTTCCTATATACCCCTCAATCCCTCCCACCAACTTGAACTTAAAACTTTGAATCGCATTTTCACCATTATCATGTTTTCACTTTTATTGAATTTAAATAAACAAATAATTTATATCATAAATGAAAAGAAAAGAATAAGTAAATACTCAAAAATCAAATATAAAGTGTGAGTTATTTAAAATATTTACTTGTGAAAAGATATATACATTATATAATATTTATAAGTTTACATCCAGAGGGGGTAGGGTGTGTACCTCCATAGACTTTACCAGTCAAATCGTTGGGCGGAGGGGATCCCTTGTCCCACAAACAAGGGGGTCTCATACACCAATCTGGTGTCTCACTTCACCCTAACCTTAAAAATAGATTATTATTATTATTATTATATAACTACAATAAAATTATTATAAAACAATATACACATTTCAAATTAATATATTTAATATACACAAATACAATATTCTCTATCAATTTATGTTTAATAATAAGATGAACAGTTTTTGATATTGTCTTTTTTTCATAAATATTCCAAACTTTTGATCAAATGTTAGAATGATAAGTTTCATAGGGTATATACTCTCACGTAGATTGTAAGAAGGAATAGGGATACATCTAGGCAGAATCAATGGCTAACTTTGGAGGGAGGTTGTTATAAGGGAAAAGGACATTGGCACTTGGCAAAGGTTCACGAGAAACTTAAAAAATTGTTTTTCCAAATTAAGTGATGATGAGCATCAAATCATATGGTGATTTGAATCCAATAGGGAAATATGTGACGAGAATAGGATGCAATGATTTTACTACTAAGAGAAGGGACAACACACAAGTTTGGTGGTGGAAACGAATCTAGAAATTCAAATATCCACCAGAATCCAAACGTTTTGTGTGGTTTCTTTTGAACAACAAAGCACCAACCTAGGACATTATGCAAAAAAAAAGCTTCACGAGACTAGGATGGTGTTTTTTATGTAATAAATAGAACAAAACTAACATGCACCTTGTTATGTCTTGTCAATATTCAAAGCAAGTTTGGGTTGAGGTAGATGGTTTGATGGGTCTAAAAATTGCTTGGAGTAGGAATTTCATAGAGAAGGCACTCTGAAACAGGGGCTTTAACAAGGACAAAGAGCTATAGAGATTTTCCTCTTACCATTGCTTGGGGAGTCTAGTTGGCCACGAACACAACATTGTTTTAGGATAAGGACACTTTACCCTTGAAATTCATTGTCCAAAGTTTAAATATTTTATCAACCTTTTCTTAGTTTCAAGGAAATCAATCTATAAAACAAATTGTTGAAGTAATAAATAAAGAGATGACATGGGCCTAAAAATTGATGGGCCTAAAAATTGCTTGGAGCAGGAATTTCATAGAGAAGGCACTCTGAAACAGGGGCTTTAACAAGGACACCAAGAGCTATAGAGATTCTCCTCTTACCATTGCTTGGGGAGTCTAGCTGGCCAAGAACACAACATTGTTTTAGGATAAGGACACTTTACCCTTGAAATTCATTGTCCAAAGTTTAAATATTTTATCAATCTTTTCTTGGTTTCAAGGAAATCAATCTATAAAACAAATTGTTGAAGTAATAAATAAAGAGATGACATGGGCCTTCTTCAATGACAAGTCTAGGGGAATTATTCATCTTTCGAGTACCCATATTATTTCTTTCAAAGCTAAAATTGGCCAAGAAACAAACCATTTTTGTGAACTAATGGCTCTCAAATTGGTGTTAAAGTTGGCACAAGACTATGCTGCTACACAAATCCAAATTTTTGGAGATTCACTCATTGTTATTCAATGAATGAAAGGAGAATTTACCCTAAGGATTAGGAATGTCACTCTCTAGCCTTTGTCATGCTATTTTGACCTTACAGTGAGCCTTCACTCATATTTCCTTTGCACATGTTTACAGGGATGGATTATCCAAAGCTAGTGTAGCACTGGAAAGAGAAATCTAGAAAGTCTTCAAGAGCAATCAAGGAAAATCTTCTACATAGACACATGATCCCAGGTTTTAATTTTTCAAAATGCTCTGAGATTCTAGGTCTCTCACTATTTCATTTAAGGAATGGATGAATAATGTACGAGACTTTATCCCTTTTAGTTTTTTAAAAAATGGATGTAAATTCTAGAACCTTTGGGAGGGATCAGTTTTCTTTTTGTTGAGTTAGAAATGACATCGTTTTTTATTTATGAAGTACGTATTATAAAGAGCATTGTTATAGGTTTTTTTGCTACATGCTTTACAAGGAAATCAAAAATGCTATATAGCATCTAACTATGTAAATTTGTTTATATAAATAAAATTACTGTACTTTTTTCTTTGGAAAGAAAAATATTGAAATGACAAGTTTATATTTGCAATTTTCAAGTTAGTTCTGCAAAGTAATTAAGACCGACGACACAATTTATGGTGGAAAAGAAGAGATCGTCTAAAATTACAGGGTTTTTATTAGTTAAAAAAGTAAGAATACAAAAGTAAGAACCATCAAACGTAATTTGTTCATGAACCCATTAATGATGTGGAGAAAAGTAGATGAAACCATATGTTGATTTTAAAAATTAAAACAAAGATGGCACATTTTAGTTCATTTTAAGAATAAAATTAAATAAAGGTTGTCATCAAAGAGCCAACATGGTCGAGTCAAGTCTCCCATCACTCATCACAAAAGAACGACGTAAATAAAATAAAATTTTAGGATAAAATATATTTAGATGTCAATTTTAAAAAGAAAAAATCTAAGATATTTAACACTCCACTACGAATATACAACACCCAATTTTAATAACTTAAACATAGCATCCATCACAAAACCTTAACATGAAACTTTTGAATATATATATCGTTACTAAATTTAAGAATATGGATTATTCTTTTCTTTCTAAGCGGCCCCTTGTTAAAGGCAAAGGGGCTAATCTCTAGCAATAAGACATTGATTGAATTTACCTTAGCCGGAACCACAAAAAAAAACGAAAAGGGACAAATTAGTAATGGTACCATCTATCTTAAGTCTATGGAAATACTTATGTTCATTGGTCTTGAAACTTTCATTGTTGCTTTCTCAAACCAAGACACACCTTACCTCACTAATGAAATGAGGTGTCCTCTATGGGAAAAATGATTGCAACTAAGTAGACTTGGTCTTGAAACTTCCATCTTTACTTTCTCAAACCAAAAAATACTTCACCTCACTAATGACAAGAGGCATCCTTTATGGGCAAGATGATTGTTGCTAAATAGACTTGTAGAAGACGGTGTGACCCTTGAAGAATATGATGTCTATAATATAATTGTCCATGTGGATAAATAGACTTGTAGAAGACAATGTGACCCTTGAAGAATATGATGTCCATAATGTTACTCCCCATATGGACTAGTGAAGTTATTTTGATTTCAAGATACACTAAGCCATATTTTTCCAAAAAGATGGCACAATGCTTTTGTCATGTTAGATTCCAAATGCATCAAACAATAAATCTCTTTAGTGAACAAGACTAAAGAGATATGTTGTATTTTCCACTTGGAAGCACCAAAAAGCAAAGAAACAATTCTCAAATTATAGTTCATTATTGTTCCACGTTTTTGTCCAAAGAAGCTCCCATTGAACTACAAGTGATGATGGGTGAAGAACAAATTTGCAAGCCAAATAAGGAAATTTACTTTACTCTCCATAAATTATTCTTCGGTGATGTGTCGAAAAGCTTGAAGACCTATCTTTATAGGTCTGTTTAGGTAAATGCTCTTAACATCAAAGGTGAATATGATAATATCCTAAGGGAACAATCTTCCAATGAGATCTTCTCATCAAAGTTGAGTGTGCCTAAGAGTCTTCCAATGAGATCTTTGGATCAAAGTTGAGTGTCTTTTGAATATTTGAAGAATATGGAACTATAATTGTGAGACAATAGTGGTTTACAAGGCATAACCTACACCAAAAGCTTTCCTAATTAGAAGTTTGCTTTGGAATCAAACTCCATAGGTTGACGTGATCGACCTCACTCTGTTACTAACATTGTCAACGATGTCTCTCACGTCTTGTGGCCCCTATTTTGACGTATGGTTTTAATTTGGTACATGGTGTATTACAAGTTATTACTACAATAGCATATCCCATGATGTGATTTTATTCAACATTAATGCATACTCTACATCATATTATAAGATTTCAAGTTAGTTCACATTAATTATTACTTTTTTCGAACAAATGTGGAAAGTGGCCTTTTTTGAATTCCACTCAATTAATGCCTTAAAAGTAGTGCAATAGGCCTATTAAAAGAAGAGGTTGAGACCATGGCAAAAGACATACACGTTCGCAGATAATGATGGTTGTCGTCTAAAAACTCTCTCCTAGCTCAAGGGGTAAGCTCAACCGATTGTAGTTGATATAGCTGGACATTTGGCTAGTTCTGTGCCAACAAAGACCCGATTCGAATCCCCCTAGGTGAGGGGCACTAGTCTATGTCGATGGGTTTACTAGAGATGCTATCCAGAAATGCAGTAAGCATCCTTTAGGCTTGAAGAGATACCCGATTTGAATCCTCTTGGATGAGAGGCACTATTATACATAGGCAAGTTTACTAGGGATGTTATCGACAAATGTGGGAAGCATCCCTTGGATTTCGCCACGAGGCTTTCACTCGAAAAAAACTACCTTCGTTGCTAATGACAAGTGTGAATTATTTAGCACAATGCAACAAAAAATACATTAAACATAAATAACAAAAAGTTGATAAGCACATTGTGCCAAAGTCAAGATCAACACATCCAGACATCAAGAGGGGTAGATGTGAATGAGTCAAGAATGTGTTGCTATCAAATTGATAAATAAAAGCATGATTGACAACCCAAAAGGAGAAGCAAGAAATGTGTTAAAGGAACAACAAAAAGGAGAAGCAAGAAATGTGTTAAAGGAACAACAAAAACACGAATGATAATAAACAAGTGAGGCAAGAAATATAGCCAAGAACAAATAAAAGGAAGTGATCATCCTATGCAAAGGAGAATGGAAAGGATATGTCCTACCACAAAGCCTCCCTGGTAGTGAGAAATCGACAACAAATACCAATAGTGACTAAGAGAGGGATGAAAGCGATCAAAATGGAGTTGAAGAGACAATTGCATAGGGGAGGATATACCATAGAGAACATAGATAGAAGATAGATGAATGGCCAAAGGAGAGGTTTTGAGAAAGAACTAATGGGAATCTAGCTCAAAGGAAGAAACAAAGCAAATGAGTCTAGCCACACAGTGAGCCAAAGGACAATATATGAAGCCATTTCTCAAATGGGGTTGTGTGTAAAGGACCTATTAGCCAAAGAACATAGATAGAAGATAGATGAATGGACAAAGGAGAGGTTTTGAGAAAGAACTAATGGGAATCTAGCTCAAAGGAAGAAACAAAGCAAATGAGTCTTGCCACACAGTTAGCCAAAGGACAATATATGAAGCCATTGCTCAAATGGGGTTGTGTAAAGGACCTATTAGCCAAAGGGAGTTGGAGCACTTCAAAAAGGCACTATCAAATTGCCAAGAAGATGCCATGGCAAACTAAGGAGAGTCGAGGCAACAATGAAGAACTAGAGGAGAGGATGGGGAAGAGCAAAAAGTAATGGAAGTAATGGACATGTACAAGCAACTCTCAAAGGCAAACAAAAGAGTGGGACTAAAAAGAAACGCAGAAAAAGGGTAAAGAATCAAGGGAGAAGAGAAGTGAAGGAAACACTAGCTCCAAATGTAGGTAAATCAAGAGCCAACTGCACATATACAAACTAAACATCTTTTAACAGAATAATTCTTTAACCATCAAAAAAAAGTTATTTTGCACATGCCCGCGTATATCTCATCAACTTAAGCCCTTAAAAATAAGTAATAATATTAATATTAAGATATTTGAGTTGTGTAATGATGCAAACCAAAAACAACTAAACAAAACAAACCCTAAAACGAATAAAGGATGTCACAAATGAAGGAGACCCTACCTAACTTGGCCTCCTCCGAGCCACTTAATTTCAAGTGACTAGTCCCAATTTCAAGTGACTTGATGAATCATAATATAAAGCCAATATACACAAAACGACTCCATGAGAAATTGAGAAATTGAATGGTTTTTATGTGTACCCTCTTGACCAATCAAAATTGATCACATGCAAAACTTAATGACATGATATCAAGAAAAATTACACAAACTAAACCTAATCTCTTACTACATCGATAGCACCTTTTCTAAAATTAGGATTCAGCAAACTTCATTTGAAAAACATTAAAACAAATGCCACAATGAAATACGAGTCGGCAACCCAAAAATACATTTTAAACAAATATTGCTCGTTAGACAAATGCTTTGCATGATTGACTAGTTTATTCAAATTACAAAATACATGGGTGGAGTGGGCGTGTTGAGGACTTCAGAATTTGGGAAGTAAGTGTCTTCTAAAAGCTGTAGACATACAAAGAATACAGAAAGTAGAATATTTTTTACAATATGATGATACAACAAAAACAGGTCTATAGATTCCATAACAATCTTCTAGGATCTTTTAGTTTGTAGCTAATTTTAAGTTCTCTTATTTTTTTAATTTGTTTTTTTTTGGCATTTTTAGAGTGGGGTCTATCATAAGATCACCCACAAGGTAGATAGTGTCTATCATTCATGCCAGATCAGTCTCCCTCATCAAATCCGTTTAGATATAAGATCCTTGGAGAGTCCCTAAAGGACTTGCAGATCCTATAAGTGGGTTTCCAGTGCAGATAAGCTCCTGGATTCAAAAGAATTAGGTGGCTATCAGTTTAGTTGCAAGATACTGGATTAACAAATATTCACTCTCACTCATAGTTGAATCAGGCTTCTCCTTGTTGTCTATATTTTGCTGCTTATTTTTACTTCTTCCTAACTAACTAATATAAAAAACTCGCATAAGCTATAACCACTGTTGAGTAATCTGCAGGTACTCAGGACATTCTTGATTGCAAGCGATCCTGCCAACACTTTGAAATTTGTTCAGTACATAACAAAGGAAGCCATCCTTCAAAATTGCTAACAAATCAGAAATCGGTACAGATAATAAAATCAGTGTTATCTCTTACTACGAGGTGATCATACAAATTCTTTTTCTTCTTAAATTCGATCAGATTTTACAAAGCAAAACCAGCATCCAACTTTTAAACTTTAAAGCTATCAAAAGCCAAAATTGTAGGACTGAAACATTACTGCTCTACAATATGTCAATATCCATCCCTCCACTAAATCATACNCATCTTTTAACGAAATAATTCTTTAACCATCAAAAAAAAGTTATTTTGCACATGCCCGCGTATATCTCATCAACTTAAGCCCTTAAAAATAAGTAATAATATTAATATTAAGATATTTGAGTTGTGTAATGATGCAAACCAAAAACAACTAAACAAAACAAACCCTAAAACAAATAAAGGATGTCACAAATGAAGGAGACCCTACCTAACTTGGCCTCCTCCAAGCCACTTAATTTCAAGTGACTAGTCCCAATTTCAAGTGACTTGAGGAATCATAATATAAAGCCAATATACACAAAACGACTCCATGAGAAATTGAGAAATTGAGAAATTGAATGGTTTTTATGTGCACCCTCTTGACCAATCAAAATTGATCACAAAACGACTCCATGAGAAATTGAGAAATTGAATTGGTTTTTATGTGTACCCTATTGACCAATCAAAATTGATCACATGCAAAACTTAAAGAACATGATATCAAGAAAAATTACACAAACTAAACCTAATCTCTTACTACATCGATAGCACCTTTTCTAAAATTAGGATTCAGCAAACTTCATTTGAAAAACATTAAAACAAATGCCACAATGAAATACGAGTCGGCAACCCAAAAATACATTTTCAACAAATATTGCTCGTTAGACAAATGCTTTGCATGATTGACTAGTTTATTCAAATTAAAAAATACATGGGTGGAGTGGGCGTGTTAAGGACTTCAGAATTTGGGCAGTAGGTGTCTTCTAAAAGCTGTAGACATACAAATAATACAGAAAGTAGAATATTTTTTACAATATGATGATACAACAAAAACAGGTCTATAGATTCCATAACAATCTTCTAGGATCTTTTAGTTTGTAGCTAATTTCAAGTTCTCTTATTTTTTTAATTTGTTTTTTTTTGGCATTTTTAGAGTGGGGTCTATCATAAGATCACCCACAAGGTAGATAGTGTCTATCATAATAGTCATGCCAGATCAGTCTCCCTCATCAAATCCGTTTAGATATAAGATCCTTGGAGAGTCCCTAAAGGACTTGCAGATCCTATAAGTGGGTTTCCAGTGCAGATAAGCTTCTGGATTCAAAAGAATTAGGTGGCTATCAGTTTAGTTGCAAGATACTGGATTAACAAATATTCACTCTCACTCATAGTTGAATCAGGCTTCTCCTTCTTGTCTATATTTTGCTGCTTATTTTTACTTCTTCCTAACTAACTAATATAAAAAACTCGCATAAGCTATAACCACTGTTGAGTAATCTGCAGGTACTCAGGACATTCTTGATTGCAAGCGATCCTGCCAAGCAAGCACTTTGAAATTTGTTCAGTACATAACAAAGGAAGCCATCCTTCAAAATTGCTAACAAATCAGAAATCGGTACAGATAATAAAATCAGTGTTATCTCTTACTACGAGGTGATCATACAACTTCTTTTTCTTCTTAAATTCGATCAGATTTTACAAAGCAAAACCAGCATCCAACTTTTAAACTTTAAAGCTATCAAAAGCCAAAATTGTAGGACTGAAACATTACTGCTCTACAATATGTCAATATCCATCCCTCCACTAAATCATACATAGACATGCATGATATGCTAGATGGTAATTATGTAGAAGTTCAAAACAAGTTTCCAACAATTAAATTCGAAACATGACAGAGCTTATTTTCAATTTATAAAGGGTGCCTCAAGTAAGAATTGCCACATCCAAGAAATCCCCGGTCTGCCAGCACAAGGAGAAAATAGGAATGTCAGATATGAGGCACAACTGTGCATGGGGGAAAAGAAACCAGGCAAGATAGTAAGGGATACCATAAATATTTACCTGAAAGCTGAGATCTGCGAGCGCCTTATTGCCCTCATCTGGCCGTCTTGCATTTGGATATGCATAAGTCACCCCAACCTTGCAACAAATTCAGAAACAATATTTACTTGTCAGGGAGGGACAAGTAAATACAATCCTTGAACAAATCAATTCCTGTCTTTAACAATTAGTGGTACACCTCATACTTCATTCACAAACACTGAAGATACTGTCCATTTCTAAACCTTTTGTAAAATAGTCAAAGATCCAATCAGAATGCTAAACCATGTCAAACTTACCTGTCTAACCACATTACGGCCTCGTCTGTCAGGATACACAAATGCAAATGATAGTTTTGCATCTCTTCTCCTTGCTGCTGGTGCGACTTCTTTTACCTGCACTGCCACAAATTACTATAATACCAATTCAACTCATTTCTTCCAAAAAAAATAATGGGATCAAACAAGCACCTCAAACAGAAACATAAGCAGATATCACAATAAGTTAGACATCGTGAACCAATCATAGTTCCTGCTTGCTTTACAGCTCTTTGGATTTATAGTTGTTGATAGAAATCATCTCAAAAGCATTATTTAAATTTGTTGATAGTTCCCGAGTGTAGTACCAAACATAGAATCATCTCAAAAGCATTATTTAAATTTGTTCACAAATAAGTCATTAACTAAAAGTCTTATTCAAAAGCAACAGCTCTCCACTGAGAAAAGGTCAACACAAAAATAAAGTGAAATTGTGACACAAATTTGATGGATAAGTAAATTATAACAAGTTTATTAAACCTCAAACACAAGGAATTATAACTACACAGCTACTAATTCTATCTAGCTTGAGGATACACCTTAGACATTGGGGTGGCACAGCAGTTCTTAATTTCCAGTTACAGATAGATAGATAGATTGTGCCCTCCTCCTAGGACCTTCCCCCTTCTTGGTTTTTTACAACCTCTGTGACCACTCCCTCTGTTCTCCTTTTTCCTACTCATTACTAATCTTTGTTCTTGTACATAAACCTTTATTTCTACTTAATTATCTCTTAGTTCCAATTTCTTAGGTGGGGCACAAGGTCCTGTCCCCTCGCTCACTGGAGTCCCATTTGTCACTTTTGGTTACCTGTGGACATTAACATAATACTTCTTTCTGCCAACACTATATAAAAAGTGTCCTCTGCCCCCCACTATCCCCAAAAATTTTCTACGAAGCCATCATCAGCAAAATGCAAAAGGCTAACTAAAATAATGAAGACAAAAAGAAGCATACAATTAATTCTAATGTAATTAACACTCACATTGCATAGGGACTGTACTAGAAAAGACAGCAAGGACGCTGTGACCTCACACAAACCAATCCATATCAACAACTATGAAAACAAACACTAAGGAAAAGACAGCACCAAAGTTCACGCCTGGTTACGTAAGACCATCTATACTAGAACTCATTTAATTAGTTCAATATGAAAGAGTATAACCAACAATAATCCCAAAACAATGTACATTCAACATCAACTACCTCAGCCAGTAATAGTAACTGTGAGAAACACTCGCATGAAAATAGGAAGGCTCCTGCAGTAACAGTGAGAACAAATTAAGTCCATACCAGATCTGTTAGCTCTCGAAGTGTAGCATCCCTCCATGTGTAAATCTGAACCTCATCTTTTGGCTCTTTGCCTCTAACTGCAAAGTCCTCTGCAGTATGATGACTTCCTATCTGCAAAAATCCCAATAAAGAAACATGGTCATAAAAACTAGAAAATATAGACTAGTGCTGTTCTTATTGCACTAGGGAGGCAAGTTCCATGACAAGTACTCAAGGAAATGGACATATATAAAACTTTCACATCCAGAGATGAGATTATTCCAGCCTCAGCATTTCTAAGTTATAACACGGACCTAAAATCAAAAAGCATATCAGAACCTCAGCAAAAAGTATTTCTAGTTTAAGCAAAAAAAACAGTTATCTAATGGGTACAAGAAGTACTAAGAAAAAGGACTTAGTGAAATATTAATTGCTTGTATTGCAAAAATAATAATTTTCTGCGTTTAAAATCACACTTTCCTTGAAAACCATGAAGAAAAGTCAAGGGGCATTGTTCACTAGTGAGGTTGACAGCATATTAAGCTGACCATCAGGGTTTCATCTTGGCTGTGGATTGCCCCACCCAAATGGCATGACAAAAAGGGATGAGGTCAAGTGCAAGTACTGGGGAAATTTGGCAGAATAGATACCCTCTCGACCCAGGACCTAAGCTGAAGGAAGTCCTTATTATGCAGTGCAGCCCCCAACCTCAGGGTGTGTTTCTCATAGCAAATTACAAAAAAAGCCTGACGAAAAACAACCGTCTAATTTGAATTATCTGAAGCTATTCTTTTTAATCCTTGTATCATTATTCCCACATACATGTAGGCCAAAGGCTCAATTACAGAAGAAATCTTTAACACATATAACCTGCACTGCATTAGAATACACACATAATGCATAGAAAAAGTATTTGCAATATATTAGCCTTGAAGGTTAGCTCATTGGTTGGTGCCACTATTGAAAGGACATTGCCGGTAATCCAACACACTGTACAGGTCCCCAGTTCGATCCCCAAACCATCAGGCACACTAAGTCTACACTGCCTGCTTTACACTGGATACCATCCTGATTCCTCAGAATGACAGGAAGTGACCAGGAGTTTCCGGGGAGTTATTTCCAAGGAAAAAGAAGAAGTATTTTCAATATTTGATCTCAAATTTTTTAAAGAATGAATTGAATATTTCACGAGCAGATTGGGCACCATGTGATTTTGAAAGATGTCCACATTCTTATTCATCCGATATGTGCTTAAAATAAAGTAATTTTCACATACCTTGGTGAAAACCCGAAGTAACAACGGACAAGTCTGCATACAAAACAAAGCAAGAAAATATCAAAAACAGCATACACACAAAGATACTTATCAAGGACCTTTAGCCCCGCAGTTTGTGTGCACAGTTGTACAAATGTACACAATCAAAATCTATACAAACTATGCTCTTATATCCATTCCTTGCATAACAATGTAAAGAAGTCATCTCTCAGGCAAGCTTCACGTCCAAGACATTTACGGCAATTTATTTCTATCCTCCCTACTTGGAACCCCATCCCAATCCCTATAAAACAAAAGCATGCAAACAGACAAAAGCACATAATCTGAAAATGGAAATAGATGCGACCTTTCATTGAACTCTTCCTGAACAAAACATGACAAATTTTCCTCTATTGGTATGCACACAAGAGATAATCATCTGTGCTTGTTTCCTCTGCTTCAAAACATGCTCTCAAGAGAAATAATAAACCTATTATTTAGATTAGTGTAAAAACTATAGGAACAAGCTGACAACAATAATGCCAAAAGTTTGTTTCTTACAGTAGCAAAGCAATTAGCAAGTCTTGCAAATTGAGCTTGGATTTAAATTACAGAAGTGTAATATTTATAGTCAGCCTAACTGGTTGAACCAAATCAGCAAATACATGTAATCACCCTGGCATGAACTTGACAAGTACAAAATTCTCAATTCTTTGAAGCTATCCACATACAAATAAGTACATAATATTATAAATGACAGAGACAAAGGAAATTTTAACACAAGGACGAGAGAGAGAGAGAGATTACAAGAGAACATCTCTGAGGAGTTGTGGAGGTACATTCAAGGATATTCTATTGTTCGGGCTAAAAAAATTAACCACTCCTGATGTAACTCAAGGAATAAAGTTTAAACATCATAAGCTGCGCTGTGGAGTAGAAAAAAAAGGTCAAATATCATCTTACAAGGCCTCTTGTCTAGTCAAAGCGGCTGCAGTAGCAGGCATGCTGTTATACCCAAAGGCATTTAGCACAACATTATCAAGTATTTATAGTCTCTTCGGTGGGTCAAATATGTTGTAACAAACTTTGATGCAGAGCCAGGTACTCCCAGTTTCCTTTCAAATTAAAAGGGGGAGGTCTTTGGAAGATGAAGTCGTGATCTAAGATCTCTGGACCAAAAACATTGTTTTGAGTTGGGTGAATTATAAATGAAACTTCAAAACCTGAAAAATGTCCACTGGCTCAAGAAATTCAATCAGGATATGTTAACTCTGCTACAGGTTAAAGAAGTTTAATGAGAAACTTTCAAACCTCTCATCAACTCAGAGGACAGTCTGCTGTGCTAAGTCCAAAGCTCCAAACTAGGAGAAAAGGAAAACGACGGGCTACTCTCCACTTTGGTCCTTGGGTTGATGCTCAGTTCAGGAAATCACGAGAAAATTAAACGAATTTCACTGTGCTCAGTCTACTGACCAGAAAAAAAAAATACTCATCGAGAAAAATAAAGAAATATCCTAGTGCAAAAAGAAAGAAAGTGCAATAGCATCCACAGATAACAAAAGTGATCAACAGCATGTTAAAATACAATGTCATCGTATCTGGAATGTCTAAAGCATCTCCACTCACTGGAGAACCAGCATCCATCCCAGCCTCTGGCTAGCAAGATAGGTTCAGAACTATATAGCAGCCCAAAGGATATGATAGGCAATCTTCGCAGAAAATAAAAATTTACGAACCTTGGCTTTGCTGGGAAAACTTAAATGTCCCTAAAAGGCTAAATGATTAATACGTAAATTATGCCTACCAGAGAATATATTACGAACGCAGCTGCTACCCATTGTTCTCTTCTCAAATATGAAAAAAAAACATTTTAACGGCAAAAAGGCCACATGATTAATATGGAAATTATGCCTACCAGAGAATATCTTACGAACGCAGCTGCTACCCAATGTTCTCTTCTTCTCAAATATGAAAAAACCATATTAACAGCAAATGGGTAGCAATTGAGAATATGCCCTAGGGTTGGGTTGTATGCTGAGAAAGGAAAATAACTCAAGTAGCTTTTCCCTGGAGCCCTAAGAAGCAGGATATAACAAACGAATAGAATCTAGTTTAAGGGAAAAATGAAGAACATATCCGCACCCTTTAAAGCTATAAGAGACCTAAAACTCAAGTGAAAAATGAATTCCGAGAATGTGTGGACGGACATACATACCTTCTCACGATCAACAAGGGGCGGTGGCCGAGAAGGGCCGGGGGGCGCTCGGGCCTGGGGAGCTGGCGCCCTTACAGGCCTGTTCTGTGCATCCGCCATTGATGTCGGTAGGACTTCAATCAACTATATAACAGGAGGAGGCTACTACAAAACCAAAACCCAAACCAAACTTTTCATGGTCCTATTTCTATTTATATTTCTGGTGGAGGGCTGCTTTTCTCGCGTATACTCATTCCAAAGAGAAGACATAAGACATGGGTGTGAAAGAGGAAAGGAAGCATGGGGATGGGAAATGGCTCTCGATGACGACGATATGTGATGGTGTTAGAGGAAAGTTCACTATGTTAATGGGGATTAGTGGTTAA
>JASDQU010244734.1:70238-88263 GCA_032191745.1 Picea mariana | reverse complement strand
AAAAAAATGCTTTATAACCAAATTTACAACAACTTACGAGTGTAACATTTGAAATGTTGATTCAGAGAGAGTCAAATTGTTGTTCCTCTATGTTGATCATAAGTTAAAAATATATTCTTTTGAAGACTCCATAAAATCAAAGTTTCATAATCTTTCTTGCAAGAATTCACCATTTGAAGAACTCAACTTTTCTAATGAACAATGAAGACCATGCTGCAGATGATACTTTTTAGGAATAACCTCTGAAATATGATGTCTGAATCCTTTTCTTCAGTGTTTTTAAAAAGTTCTGGAAATGTTACAAGATCTAGGTGGATCCTATAATTATTTGAAGAACAATTCAACTAGAATTGTTCTTTGCTAGTCACCTAGTTTTCAAACAACAATTTGAGTCTAGTGGTGCGAGAAACTTGGTTTTCGACTAGAACATTTAATTTTAATTTTAATTTAATTTAATTTTTATTTTATAAAAGACTTCTTGGATCTCATAAGGACCTAGCTAGTGAGTACTAAACTTTCTCTTGAAATCCTTAAACTTAGAATCAAAGAACAAGGCCCAGTCACCAACTGTAAATTGATTTTTCTTTATGTAATTATAATGCCACCATGTCCTTACTTGTTGAATTAAGATAGTTTGTTGTAAGGCATGTTGTCTAATCTCATCTAACTCATTCAGTTGTTCAACCCTTTTCTTTTGAGCCTCAGTCCAATCCATTCCTAGTTATGCTTCCATTATGAAAGTTTGAACGTGAAATTAAATGGGAAGGACTTGCTTACCATACACTAGTTCATAGGGAGTGTTGGCACACAGTGGGAAGACCTGAGGTTAATCATTAATTCACCAACAAATCCCAAGATACCGGTCCTTTCGATATCACCCACAAGCAGGTGAAGTCTCACTTGAAGTATCTATGGGGACTGCAGGAACTAACTTTTCGCAGTCATGGGGGAATATGAGGAATTCATACCTTATTGCTTACTTAACCTTTAGTTATCATGCATTTTACCATGTGAGAGACATTACTCCACTTAACGTTCATTCATTCATCATTAAATTAAGTGCACGAGATGATAACAAAAAATATCAGTGACATATTCATAATACTAAACATTCACCATTATTGTGCAGTAGCCACAACCAGTAAACAAATATATATTAACCATCCATCACATGCGTAAAAAACATAATGCACATAAGCAACACATCAAGAAAAAATATTTGACATGGTTCACGCCAAACTGGGCTACGTCCACAACAATTGGCTTCTTATTCATTCATTCATTCATAATTTCCATTACTTTCATGTGCACTTTGCTTATACATAGATATTCAACTACAACCCAAAACTACCCTAGTCATTCTATGTTGTAGTGCACACATACGTCTCGATTAATATTCAACTCACTCAAAACTCTCATCGAAGATTGATTCTCCAAGTGTTCACTCTTCATTATCCATCACTCAAAACTCAAGACCCCAAAGACTTGACCCCTTTCTACCCAAAACTCATTACATATTTATAGTATTCTATTAGGGAAAAGCCTGTTACAACATGGTTACAAAGTGGAAAAAATGTCCCAAAACTTCCTAACTAACTCATGCTTCTTGCACGCTAACTCCTAATAATGTGTCAATTTCTTTCTGCGTGTGTTTCTCCTTTGCCAAAATGTCACACGATCCACTTCTGCATGATTCCCAAAACTTATCCAAAATAGCCTACTCCAACAGGCTCCCAACACTCACATGTGGCCCGTCCCGAGCCACTTATTCATGTTATTGATCTCCCTTCATCGCGAGGTTGGTCGCCAAGAAGTTTTGAAATGTTTGTTTAGCAGTGACAACCATCCCCTTCACACATTCTTCTTTCTTTGCTACCTCTACTTCACCTGCGCTATTATCGGGCCCTATAGCTTCTCGATAGTCTTACGAGCGGCTTGTTTCACCACTCCTTATGCAACTACAATCTCTTATGTTACCTTGCATGCCTATTCCTGTAATAACTCCATCTTCTGCCCAAGATCTTGTTGCACTGCTCTCATCTGGTTCATTTCAGAATATATCTTCTTGTTGTCTGCCATTGCTTTCATATTCTCTTCTGCTGGAAAGTTGCTCATTGTCTCCTTAAACTTATATGCTTTCTCCTGTGCAACTGGAATCTTCTTCCCAATTGGTTAGAACTTGACATCTTCTATTAACCGAGTCCAGAATTTTGTGCTTTCTTCACAAAGTTTGGCACACTCTACTTCTAAATTCTTGATATTCTTAACAGTTGTGTTCACCATCTTCTCCCTTTACTCTCTCTCCTTAGGTGCAGTACCTGGTATTACGTGTGCTTCCAATTCTATAATATTCAAGTGGAGTCCTCAAATATCTTCACCAAACTTTGACACCTTCTCTTATATTGGATTATCCACCTCCATTGGTACTTTTGGAAGTTCCTTATACACTTGTTTGAATGCATGTTGCATCCTCTCTTCCTTTTGTGCAGCCTCATCCCTTTCCATTGTTACTCTACTGTAGTTGAGATGAAAAGCTATGTTCTCTATAGTGACCTTCACCAACTCATTGGAGGTCTTCTCTGCGCATAGGTTGAGTTCTTGCACAAAACTGACCTGCATTCCTTGTAACATCTCTATTGGAAACTTTGAAAAATCTAAGTCAATGTGACTTAAAGCTTGCGCCTGCTCCTGCATCTCAGTCGATGTGAATGTTATCTCTCCCTATGCTATTTGTACCATCCTGCACTCTCTTGCTACTTCTAATGATTGAGAGACCACCAACCTCACTTCTGCAGTCTATATTGAGCTTACGGTTTGTGCATCTTCTACCGGTCGTGATGGCACGATCCTTGTTGTTTCTAACATCTGGTGCAACTCAACCATATGCTCTTGCATCTTTCTATTCATCTCCTCTTGTTGTTGTGTCATGTGCTGAAATGCGTCATCTTCAAATTCCTTAACCTGATCACCAATTTTTCTAGATTGTCCTCCGTAAGTGCATGTATATTCGATTCCTTCACATCCTTCCTCTTCTTTCTCCGTGGCACTGATTTTCCTATGTCGACATCGTTCCTCTTATCCCTGGGTCTTGTACAATCTTTCCTTTTTCATTTCCTGGCCCTTCTTCTTTCTTCTTATCCACTTGGTATTTCTTCAACCACTGGTGGTTGTGTCTCTGGTTTCTTAGTCTTTGTCAATGGGATTTTCCAATATGCACCCTAGTCGTCCATTATCAGTACCAGTTCTTCCTCTGTTATCCTGTACTTCATGGCCGACCATTCTCTTGGATCTTTCTTTGCTTGAATGTAGAGATGGTGGTGATCTTCCTTGAACCACACAATTGAATTTAATGCTTCTACTATATATGGTTGTATCTACGGTGTATCTTGAATATACCGCCTATTGGTCTCCTGGTAAATATAAAAAGAAATATTTTTGTCCAACTATCACTCCTTATGTACAATATGCCACAAGTTCTAATATCTTGGGGCCAAAAGTTCCTTATATTTTTCTCCCAAAAATTGAACATCATTTGACTCCCTCCATACTATTAATGTAATTAAAATTAATAACCACACATAGTGAAATTCAATGCCTTTATCTTGTGCCTCTTCACAGTCGACCAAGAAATGGTTGAGAAAAAATGTCACCCAATTCATCTACATGCCCTCGACGCACTTCTTGGTTGTTGATATGACCATCGTTGGTTCTTGGTCCCTCCGACATTTCCTTAACAACTTACAAGCCAATAGTTGTGTTGCAAACCTCACTATAGGGTTGGATATGCTCGCTACATCCAAACCATGCACTCCTCTTTGCATAAGAAACTTCTCTGTCATGCTATTTGATAAATCCTTCTCATTCTTCTTGTTTGAAAATAATAGTGAGGGGTCCTCCCCTTGCGATGACAGTCTAGTAATTTGCACAATCAAATCTGTGTTAAGGGAGACTGACCTATCGAGCCATAAGTAACCTCTATGCATGCAACTCAACATGATCTTTATGCAGACATTGATTTATGTGCTTCTTCCAAAATGTGGTATGTCGAATAAATTCAGGATTCCATCTTTCTCCAACCATGTCACCCATATTTGTGGCTCTATCACGATCATCTGTGTTTCTGTGTTGATGTATTTCTTCAAATACTTGCTCAATTCTAGCTCTGAGAATTTCTTCGCATCTATAATATTATGGTCTACATACTTTAAAGTCAATATCAAGCCTAACATATCTTCATGTGGGATTTTTGACTTCACAAGCGAATACTTAGCGTCTTTCGACAACATGATTGGCTTCACTATATCATTCCTTGGTGGTATGTAATCTCTTGGAAATATTGTCTCTAATGAATATGACCCTAAGGTTTCTGCAACTACAGGTACTGCTGTTGTCCAACTTCATTGTTTCCTTGGTGTTGATGTTGATGCCACTACTGCGTTGGGCAGTGTCATCTTTCTTTGCAACAATCTCCCTGCAACTAACACCTACAACTCGACAACACTCTCTTGGCTCTACAACTCCTTCTCACTCGACTCTCTATTGAAACTGTAATCTACCGTAACCTTTACTAGTAAACCCTTCTATTTCTTTTATATCCCATTGACAATGGTTAACTTATCTTCGTGCCTAAACTTGCCATTTAATCCACTAGTGTTTTGTATTCAATACGTGTCTTAACCCTGCAATAACTCTGAATATTCTGGTAAATCTAGGTCTAGATCTGTCAGTCTGTTATGATCTCTACAGTACTTTCCATTTATTATGACGTGTCTCCACCTATTTTACATGATGTTTCCTCATAAATGCTTCTTCCCATCATGTTTCCTCTTTAATGCTCTTAATTGTTATCTGCATGATCGTCTCTCTCTGCGCGATCTCCTTTCTTTACACGATCTCCTCTTGGCGCAACTTGCTTCCTCTGTTTGTGTGCCCTGCTACCTACTTCTTTCTTTTTCGCAATAATTTTCTTCTTATCATGTTTACTTGCTAATCTTACCTCCTTTGAACGTTGATTCACTCTTCAACTTTCTACTTATTTCCCGAGCCTTTATCTTGCTTTTCCCCTTTTGTTTACTTTTTCTTTCTTTTTCTACCTTTTTCTTTCTTTCTCTATCTACAATATAATACATATATAAAGCTATTGTGCATTTATCTTAGTGCATTGAAGGACGATCGTCAGTTTCATCCGACTCTCATCCATGTACAGTTTTAGATGACTCCCATTAACTAGCCCTTCCATGACTTCTCCATTTGAACAGTCCATGCGTCTATAACATATCGAATCCCATATGGGCCTAACCAATGCATTTGGAACTTCTCTGGATGTTGTAGAAGCTTATTGTTATAGAGTAATATTAGGTCTACTATCTGAAACTTCTTCTACTTGATATGTCTATCATGCCAACCTTTCTCACTCAATTTCTATACTTGTTGATGGAAACCCATGACAAAACGATCTTCTTCTAATTCCATTAATTTTGGCAGTCTCGTTTCCACTACGCTTGAATCTGTAAGCTTTGTCATAAAAAATTCTAACATCTTGTCTATGTCTACTTTTATCTTCTTCTTATATTCCGGGTTCATTCTATAGTGTCTCTATCGCACAGATTTGGCGTCTGGTTTGTACAGAATCTTCATTTCTCCTAACTCTCCCACGATTCCTTTCATCTCCGAGAACATCATTGGAAACATATCATGGTATTCGAATAATAAGTTGACAATATTCTCGACTGTCTCATCACTCCAGTAGTCTCCTATGTTGGCAAACTTTGGCTTTTCTTTTGTACCTATGTTCACTTTGCACGTTCTTAGGGGCTTTTCATATATTGCCGACTCAAGCTCCGGTCCTTCTACTATGCACTCCCCTTCAGTTTCTCATATTTGCAAATTCCTTGGGTCTTCATCGTCTTGTTTTTCTTCAGTAACATTATAACAGTGCATGATCTCTTCGACTAGTGTAGTAACTCTAGGTGTACTATACATCGAGCCTTTTGTCGCAAAAATATTATTCTTGATCACCTGCAAGGCTAAGTCAATCAAGGGATTATTATTTTCAAAACTGAACGTTACCTTGAAGTTTTTGGTCAACTCTTCCCAATTTTCTGTCTCTCTAGGCACTTCTAGTTCCATGTACCAATTCTTCGGAGTAGTGTCCAGAGTATGCACAAATAAATGCATCCATTCTTGCTGAGGTATTGATATCCACTGCATAATACGATTCATAGCATGATCTGCTGGATAACTTAATCCACTATACTTTGACATGATACTTTCATTCTCTATCCTGAATCTAACTTGTAATAACCTTTTGCACTACTGCCAATTTCTTATTCCATCCTCGTGCGTAGCCCACCATCTCATTGAAGTTTCTTTTAGTGCGACATCTAGGGCCAAGAGTCTTAGCGGACCTAGAATCTGCATTTCAAACTCATTGATAAAATATTCTATAGGTGTTAGTCCATTATACCTTGGAGGTTCGACTATTTTGGTTCCAACCCATCTCATTGCGCGGGTAATTCGAGCACATTTCCTTGTCGATACTTCATACAATCTTTGTTACCAATTTTCCAAGGCTTCTTCTGAGTCTGACACACGTGAGTTGATACTCATGCAACTAAGTATGCCTTCAGCCGTAGGATTTACATAATCATCCATTCGCATAGTCATATTATACAGATTATCAAGTTATTTTCTCTTGGTTGGTTCTACATACCTTCTTCCTTTAGTGGGGTCTAACAATGCAGTAACCTTCAAGTATTTCACTTTGAATACCATATGTCTCTTCTTTAGGTCAATGACAGTCCGATTACCAAATTCCCAATCAAGTCCCAAGAGTGTTGGATAAGGTGTATTTCCATCTACTATGTCGATCACTTAAAGTATACTATAATATGCACTCCATCAATATTGACATTTACTCTTGTTAACCTTCCAACTGGAATGAACTTATGTTGGTTCGCTAATCTCAACTGGATAGGAGACCGAATCAACTTCGGTTGGCCCATCATCTCCCAAGCCTGTCTTGGAATAAAATTTACATCAGAGCCTAAGTCCAAAATTATATTGTCTAATTCGTAAGCTCATATCTATGCATTGAGACAAAACTCCCTATCTGTTCTCTTCTTACCGTGCACCTGGTTAATTGCTATGTGTGCAACAAGTTTCTCTTTTTCTTGGGCATAATGGTCAATCATTCTGTGCAGACTACTCAACATAGATTCATCTTTCATTAATTATAAACAACTTCTTAAAAAACTCTTCAAAGTACCTACCTTATCAGTTTGCTTCTCCGAATGGCCATAGACTAGAGGCATATCATATATCGATGGTGTATGATACAATGATTGCGCAATCAGATTTGATGATATCAAGTCTGCTCCCATCAATTCTTTTCTTGTTTATTGGTAGGTCTCTTTCTCCTTCCTTGGATCAAATAATGGTAATGGCTCCACTGCTTTCCTCACCCACTGGTGAATTATATTCCCTTAATCTATTGCATCAGCTCTGATTCTCATTCCTCCGTGCATAACTACTGCTATTTTGGGATGATCGTTGCGTTGTTCTACTGCTATCATCTATATGTTCTGGTTTTGGTTCCCTCTTGCCTGCCATTTTCCTATCACTTGAGGATAGTCCTCCATCACATGGTCCAATGCTCTGTAGTACGTGCATGTCGTGCACGGATTCAGGCACTTGCATGCTAAATGTCGAGGATGATTACAATTGTAACATATAATAGGTCCTCTTCCTCGACCAAATCCTCCTCTTCCTCGACCTCTGAAGCCTCCTCTACCTCCTTGATTAAAACCCCCTCTGGGAGTATTAAATTGTGGGGATCCTCCTTCTACTTCTTCACCTTGAACTCTATAAGAATCTACAGTAAGCTCTCTCATCAGGTCCAACACGCAACAATCCTTCTCATCATGTTCGACAAACTTACAGAAATTACACAACAAATTTCTCACAGTGTTCTGGTATTTCTACATCAATGGGAAATTATGAAGGTAGTGACCCATCATCTTGCAAATTTCACACCATAACCATAACCGATTTGGGGCTTCTGTAGTCAAGTGTTGTTGGAATGTTGGACACTCATATTTATGATGGCCTTTTGTTTTACAGGTGATACACCATACTCCCTCACACTTTTCTTTTCCTTTCGTAATTTCTTGTAATTGAATAGTCAGTGTGGCTAGTTGTGACCGGACTTTAGCCATCCCCACGTTATTCTCTCCTAGAGGGGATGTTTCCAATTTCATCCCAATTTTCAGAGCTTCCGACTACATCACAATATTTTGTTTCATCAAAGGGCAGTGCATATGCGACAATAAACCTGCAATAACCATTCTTTGTGTTGTTCGTCTAGAATATGGAATTTTAGTCGGTCTTTCAATGTCTTAAACCTTTGATCATAGTCCCATACTGATTCTTTTACTATCTGTTTGATCTCCTTCAGCTCCATGATACATTGTGACTGAGATTTATGCCTATGGAATTCTTTCAACAACACTTGTCTTACTTCTACCAATGTCCTCGTCTAGCCCATAGGTGTGGTATTCTGATATTTCATATACCATAATAGTGCACAATCTTTGAAGGTTGTCGCCAACTACAAAATCTTCACATCCTCGTCCTAGACTTTATTCATAGTCCATATCGTGTCACAGATGAACAGATGTTCTGGATATTCTAAACAATCCCCTTAGAAGAGAGGCATCCTTATGGTGAGATCTACCCCCGCCATCGTATTTTGCATGGCATTCTTTCTTTATACCACTAACTGATTATGACTTGATGTACTACTTCCACTACTATCTCTACTTCCTTTACTAACTACAATTGAAAAAACTTTTGATCTTACCTCAGTTCTTAGAGACACACACGGGGTCATGGGTTCAACACAGAGTCCGAACTGAGTGGGATCTTCTTCTATTGGACTGAGATGACAGATCTTTTCTTTGATCTGGAATATTGCACCAGTGTCTCTTTCCTCGATATCACTGTGTTTCCCTTCTATCTCAGACACATTCCTTTGCTTATTCAGTCTAAACCTCTTAGCACTGCGTAATACTTCAATTTCTCCATTCGTTGCACACTCTTCTTCACTCAGCATCCTTAATGTGTTCGCTCTCCTTCTTTTTAACCCTTTCTATGCTCATATCATTCCCTGGCCATCCCTTAGTTCCCCTATGTGCGCAAAGGTTCTTAGCAATAAGATTTCATTGTCATCACTGCTTTGTCGCACAACAACATCTTAATCCACATAGATATTGACTTCAGGTATCTTCCACACAGTCCCTTGAAGAATTATCTTTCAACAGCATTGTACGACTGAGTACAATCTATGGAAAATTCAGTAATGTGACCTCCCAACACACTATCCAACTGTGTGCGATGTTTTATTGTTTACTTCATTAACTTGTCAAATCAATTAAGGAGTCCAACTCCTTGGAACTGCAATCCAATATCTTCCTATCTGTTCAATAAATCTTTGGATCCACTATGTTAATACATTTGAGAAGTCAACAAAGAAAATTTCATGCAAATATACAAAAACATACCTTTGCAACCATTCTTCTGCGCTTATCCTTGGATTATGACTCTAATCTACTACAAACTCAATCTCCTTAATATTCCACTATTCTATGATTTCCTCCTTACTAGGACTCCACATCCACCTCATTCGCCAATCTCGGTCCTGACAACAGAACCATTTGATGGCATGTCATGGAAAAACTCAGGTTTAATCATTAACTCACCAACAAATCCCGAGATATTGGCCCTTTCGGTATCACTTGCAAGCAGGTGAAGTCTCACCCGAAGTACCTATGGGGATTGCAGGAACCAAGTTTCCATAGTCATGGGGGAATATGAGGCATTCATACCTTATTGTTTACTTAACCTTTAATTATCATGCAATATACCATGTGTGTAATATTACTCCACTTAACATTCATTCATTCATCATTAACTTAAGTGCGCAGGATCATAACAACATATATCAATGACATATTCAGAATACTAAACATCCACCATCATTGCACAATAGCCACAACTAGTAAACATATATATACTAACGATCCATTACATGCGTCAGAAACATAACACACATAAGCAACACATCAAGACACAAGACTTAACGTGGTTCACCCAAAAATAGGCTACGTTCATAATGGATGGATTATTATTCATTCATTCATAATCTTCATTACATTCATGCGCACTATGCTCATACATAGATATTCAGCTACAACCCAAACCTTCCCTAGTCATTCTATATCACAGTGCACACATACCTCTCGATTGATATCCAACTCACTCAAAACTCTCCTCGGAGCTCAATTCTCCAAGTGTTCACTCTTCACTATCCATCACTCAAGACTCAAGACCCCAAAGACTCGACCCCTTTCTACCCAAAACTCATTATATATTTATAGTATTCTATTAGGGTTAAGCCCATTACAACATGGTTACAAAGTGGAAAAAATCTCCCAAAAATTCCTAACTAACTCTTGTTTCTTGTGCGCTGACTCATGATAATGCGCTAGCTACTTTCTGTGCGCACTACTCCTTTGCCAAAATGTTGCATGATCCACTTCTACGTGATTTCCAAAACTTATCCAAAACAACCTGCTCTAATAGGGAATGAAGCCAGTGGTGTTCTTACATGTTGTCTTGTAGGCTCATAAAGCTTCAGGAAGCTTCTCTACCCAATCCTTTCGATGCAGTCGAATTGTCTTGGTCATGATTGCTTCTAAAACTTTATTTGTTGACTCCACTTGTCCATTAGCATGTGGATGTTAAGGGGAGGATTTTCGATGCTTGATTTTGTATTTCTCAATGATTACCCTTACAAGTATTGAAGTGAATTGTGCTCCTTGGTCTGTAACTATTTCTTGTGGTACTCCAAATCTGACAAAGATGTCTTCAAACAAGAAATTGGCCACAACTTGCTCAATTTTTCTTGTCAAAGCTTTTGCCTCGACCCACTTGGTAACATAATCAGTACATACCAAGATGTACCTCTTTCCATGTGACATAGGATCAATAGGTCCTACAAATTCCAGAGCCCACTTTTCGAAAGGTTCAATGAGAACATGTGGTTGGAGGGGCATCTCATCAACTATCGTTGGTGATCCCATTCATTGGAAGCTATCACAACTTCGCACATACTTTTTGGCATCTCTAAACAGAGTTGGCCAATAGTATCCGAGATGAAGGACTTTATAAGTTGTTCATTTATCTACAAAATTCCCACCACACGGTTCATCATGACAAGCTTTTAAAATATCAAAGAACTCATCTTCTCTAACACATCTATGTATTATCAAATCATCTCCAGTATAGAAAAGATCTCCCTTGATCCAAGAATATCTAGCACTTCGTTTGATAAACTTATTCTTCTCTCGTGATGAAAAGTTCTTTGGTAATTTCCCCATGGTTAGATAATTAGCTACATCTATAAACCATGGTGATTTACTAGATATAGCAAATAAATTTGCATTTGGAAAAGAATCTGCTACCAGAACACTCTCACCGGGATTATTAAGTCGTGAAAGAAATTATGCCACCTGATTGTCCTTTCTTGGTCGGTCTATGACATTAATATTGAATTCCTGCAACAATAAAAACCATATTGTTATTATACCATTTGTAATAGGTTTATTTAGTAAGTATTTAATGGCAGAATGGTATGTATGGACAAAGACTTCGTATCCAGTTATATAATCTCAAAATTTATTCACAACATGGACAACTGCTAACAATTCATTTTCAGTCACAGTATAATTGAGCTCAGTTGGAGTTAAGTTTTTGTTGATAAAGTAGATAACATAGGTTAGCAGGTATCCCTTTTGACCTAGTACTTCTCCTACTGTTATATCAGATGCATCTATGGAGATGTGAAGCGGTACGCTCCAGTATGGACCCTTCAATATTGGTGCTGACAAAAGTTTCTCTTTCAAAGTTTGGAAAGCAAATTGGTGGTTAGTAGCCCAACAAAATTATGCATCTTTCACAGGTAATTTAAACAAAGGCAAGACTATTTTACTAAAATTTTCTATGAATCTACGATAATAGCCTACATAACCTAGAAAACTTCTAACATCTCTTTGATTTGAAGGAGTTGGCAAATTAAGAATGATTTCTATCTTGGTCGAATCTACCTTTAGTCCTATAGGAGTTACATGATGTCCAAGAAGTTGCATCATAAAACATTTTGCATCACTAAGTGTTAGATTCGTTTCCGGACATCTTATTAGAAATTTTTTCTGATTATTTAAATCATCTTCAAAATCATCTCCATACACTGAAAAGTCATCCATGTACACTTCTACAGATTCATGTATTAAATCAGAAAAAATGGCCAAGACTTCCCTTTGAAAGGTAGTTGGTGCATTACATAACCCAAAGTGTAGGAATTTGTATGCATATGTCTCTTAAGGACAGGTGAATGTTGTCTTATCTTGGTCCTCTAAGGCTATTTTAATCTGATTGTAGCCACTAAACCCATCGAGTAAAGAAAAGTATTTATTTCTGGCCAATGTGTCTAGGACTTGGTCGATGAATAGTAGAGGAAAGTAATCTTTCAGAGTTTCTTTGTTTAGTTCTCGATAATCCACACAGATTCTCCATTTTCCACCTTTTTGGGGCACTACAACTAAGGAAGAAACCCATTGGCTATCAGAGATATGATAGATAAAGTCTACTTTCAATAGTTTTTGAAGTTCTTCATTCACTATCTCTTTTAACATAGGATTCCTTCTTCTTTATGGTTGTCTGACAGGTTTGACATTCTCTTATATGTAAATGTGATGTGTGCAAGTATCTGGGTGGATGCCTTGCATATATGTGTAATCTTAGGCAAATTCCTTAGAGTATTTCTGCAATAACTGAATTAGCCTTTCTTCATGAGAATTTTCCAAATTATCATTGATGTTCAAACATTTTCCAGGAAATATTTCAATGGTTTTACTGTGTGAATCTGATATTGTGTTTACAGGAAATATAGTTCAAATGGAGATTATAAAGGTTCTATTGTACAATTTTCTTGAAAACCTTGTTCCGAAATATTATTAGTGGAGATTTGTTGTAAAGATTCAAGTTTCTCTTCGATATCTTGATTGGAAATAAGGTGATTAAGTACATTCTCATCATTCTCTTCTCTAAAATTTATAACTTGATTGATACCACAAAAAGAATGAATAGCTTATTCCCGAGAATTTGGTTCTTCATGCCGTGAAATGTGTTCCAATTCAGTGATAGATCTAGTAGGTGGATAAATATTTACTTGCTTGCTTTCACTCCCTCTTGGAATAATCTTATTTCTTGATCTATAGTTAATGAGGGCATTAGTTGTTGCTAACCAGTGCCTTCCAAGAATAAGAGCTTGTCCACCTAGGTTAGTGTTTGGTTGAAGAACTACCAAATCCATAGAATACTCCCAGGAATCCAAGGATACAATGACATCATCTACTACACCTTCTGGTTTTACCCGAGATCTATCTGCCATTTCCAATATTGTAGGTGTAGGTCAAATATTACAAATATCCAGTTTTTGCATTGTTTCCATGGTCATTACATTAATGGTTGTACCTAAGTCAATTCAAGGTATCTGTTATAGAACCATTGTTGATTAATATGGTAACTATTGGTACCCATGGATCAACATATTTCTCTCTTGTAACATTTGTCGACATTAGGCTAGTAAATTTTCCAACAACTTGCACTATTGTTGGGTCTTTCTTCTTTCTCCCTGATTTCTTAAGGCATAGCTCCCTAATTGTTTTTGTATAGATGGGTATGTTCTTGATAGATTATAATTGTTGGGCAATGGAAGCAAAAAAAAATCATAATAACCAGAGCACCAACAAGCAAGATTAAACCGAGAACAACAAACCACACAATTGATAGAGCAATTTATGTGGAAACTCCATACGGGAAAAAACCACAGCAATGATAATCGATATTCTTTTTATTTGAGGGAGAATTACAATAGCCAACCCAGGAATACAACCATCCTCTCCTCTCATACACACAACACCTAAATATTGTGTCTTATTCTCACACACTCACTACACATTGCACTCTCACTTCTATGGGTATCTTCATATATATAGCATCTCTCAAACAATTAGACTAACTAATTATAATTAGTTCCCAGTTACACAATATGTTCACAAAAGAGTGCATGCATGCACATTCCTAATATAGTTGCATGCATGTGCATGTCACTGCATGGGAATTTCGTTGGCATGTTTCCAACAATCTCCACCTTGACAACAATTTACCTGATATATCATGCCCTTAATTAATTCATCACCTTTCCTACAAGCCAAGAGAAGCCAAAGAACATCACAACTCCACAAATTCTCTAACAATATTGTTATGTGAACATGTCTCCACAATTTGCTCCATTATGGACCATTCTGCCCCCATTAGTAACATGTCTTATAAACCAATACACATGTCCATTTTGATATGTTGGACTGTTAGTCAAACGCACACCACTTTGACCACCACAAAACACCACATCATGTACCTATCCAAACTTACCCAATAGATCCTTTCATTATTTCAAGACATAACCTGAGGTAGATCTCCTCTCATCCAAATCTCATGAATCATAACCACGAATTAAATCATTGCAACCATTGTAGGTGATCCTTGTGCTTCTGTGTTTGAAGCACCCATTTCCATGCTCTTCATCTGGTTTTTCCATGTGTCTACTGACAACACCAACTGCATGTGAAATGTTTACCATTTCCCCATCACAATCATCAAAATTTCTACTAACATATAATACTTGAGACATATAACCCTTTTCTTATTCATCAATTAGGACATAAACCTGAAGAGAACTTACAATGGAAAGCCAAAGGGATTTTACCGGTTTCACATTATTCATACCGAATTTACTGAGTATCTTCACCACATACTTATGTTGACCTTATTTCCTGTCTCTATGTATTTGCATGCCCTAGATTTATTTTCCTGCTCCCAGATCCTTCATAACAAACGTCCTAACCAACTGAGCCAACATGATGATCTCAACCATGCTTGTGTTTGCAACAAGCATAACATATAACACCATGATAATGAATATACCATAAACACAATGGTAATACTCACTTCTTGTAAAATTTGGCTCACCATGAAGGAATCAAACATCTTGTATCATTTTCCTGGCATGCTTCAAGCCATACAATGATTTTTCAGTTTGCAGACAAATCTTCTGTTGCGATTCTCAACTAAGTGTTCTGGTTGTTCCATATACATCCCCTTATCCAAAAAACTCCATGTAAAACAATTTTAACATCTAGCTATACTATCACAACCAGTGCTAACACAACATGAATAGAAACAATCTTTTAACAACTGGTGATAAAATTTCATGGAAATCAATACCTTCCAAATACCTTTCTTCTACCAGCCATGCTTTGAACCTTTAATATTTTACTGTGTTTGATTTTATAAAAGGAGATTCATCAAACACTACATCTCTGTCCATGATGATTATGTGGGTAGTAGGATCCCATAGTTTGCATCCCTTAACATCATCACCATATCAAAGATCCACCTGTTTGATCTGGGTCATAATTAGAATGTTGATAAAAAAAATAAGCATCACAACCGAATAATTTCACATTTGAGTAATTACCAGATGACCTATTAATACCTCTTCCTGAATATTCCTGTCTTTTGCAACTGATGGTGACCAAGTTACCAGATAACACAACTGTTTTTGTCCACAACTATTGTTACAAATTGACATTACTGAACATGCCTATTTGATCCCAACTTCCTTGCAATACTTTCCAAGTTCCATGGATATGAACCTACCTTCATCATATATTCTCAAACACTTGATTGAATTGCCAACACATCAACCTTTTTACAAACCCACCTTTCTAACCTAGACACACTAGTCCACCTCGAAATTTACATTCAAACAACTTTGACCAAATCCGACCAAGCCAACCCAAGCGAACCTTTGCCACTCACCTCCAGGGACTTCACATTGGAGTCTCAGTGCTCCACCTTAACATGAACATTCCCGTGACCAAATTTGACCAAGCCATCCAAGTAAGCCTTCATCGCTTACCTCCAGGATCATTTATAATGGAGTTCACCAAGACTTTTATAGGCTTCATTACATGCAATCCATGGACACAATACCATGGGATACCCAAAAACATGGACTCGAAAAACCACCTGCTTTGACCTAAAAAACCAGATTTAACTCATTAACTCTTTCACCAAGTCAAGGTTAACCCAACATACATGCCCCCCCACATATTCAATCTACCTAAATATACATCTAGAATTTTCATAGGTGACCTGATAAACCAGGGGTACGCATGCCTATCCGAGTCTTACAGACATATGCCCATTTACATGCAATCAATAATTTTTACAACTCCAAAGTAAATACAATTTTATTATTATTATTATTATTATTTCACGGTGACTCAACCATCGACACCGCCCTGCACCTTCTGTGTGAACATAGGTGGTGAGACACGATAGACAGACAAAACTTCATCAATCATACCTATAGATGAATTTTCTTCTTTTATGGAGTCCTCTTTGGATGCTTGTTGTCTTTTCCAACAATCCTTCTTGAGGTGCCCAAATTTTCCACAGAACCAACATTTTCCCTTACCCTTACTGTCTTTTGACTTATACTTGGTTGAACTTTTCTGATCTTTCCCTCCTTCTATAGATCAACCTCTGACCACCATTGATTTTGCTGTTGAGGTTTCCTTATTGTATCTTCTCCTCATTTCCTCAGACAACAGAGCTCCCACAACGGTGTCATAATCAATGGCATCTTCTTTCATCCACAAGTTGTAGGACTGCTTCTTCAAGAAGATTATGTTCGTCAAGGACTTTGTCATATACATACTCTCCATTCTATTCCACAAAATTGTTGTTGTATCATCTTCAACGATGTTAAACAACACTTCATCTACCAAACACAAACAAATGGTACTGAGAGCTCTTACATCCAGATCTTCCCAGTCCTCGTCTATCATGCTTGTTGGTTTCTTTGTCTTTCTAGCCAACACCTTTTGCAATCCTTGTTGCACAAGCAGATCCTACATCTTAAACTTCCATAGCACAAAGCTATTATTACTGCTGAATTTCTCCACCTCAAACTTATAACTATGCACTTTCTCCATTAACACAAAAACTCCAAAACCACTGCTTATAAAAACCAAACTTTTATATGGAAAAATAACCTTATAGTTCAAGATTGAACCCAAAACTAATGGTTAAAAGGTTTTAAAAATATTTAATAAATATTTTATACCTTAATAAAACCTTTTACCCAAATCCACAAAAGTTCAACTCTTAAACAAATAATATTTAATACATATCCTCCATAATAAGACTAGAGTGTTAAAGAATGGATCGAATATTATGAGGAATAAAGTATCCTCCACCTCACCCTTTTATCATTAAAAAAACTCACGACCATGTCTTAAGGCTCACGACCATGTCATGCATAATAAGACAAGAAACCTTTCAAACTTTAGTTTATACCATGAATTTCATGGCATGCAATTTTCTTTTTTGGATCGATGCTCTTATGGTGCTTGAATGGGAGTGTTAATGTTAGAGATCGAGGCTCCTTGAGTGTGGATGGGGGAACGCTGATTTGTCGACGCTCCGTGGTGCAAAACCCAGGTGCACTAATTTAGTATTTTTTCCTATTTATGAAGTGTGAGAGCGTCGACGTGCCTCTGACACCACTTAGGGAGCGTTGGTGACCTGAAACTCATTCAATCACACCCTCTGGTTCTCAGAAAGTATTTGGGCTTTTCAGTAATTCAATCTGTTTTTCCTTACGTGCAAAAAAAACATCCAAAGGTTCTTGCGTTCACAGGAGACTTGCACACAATTCGCCTTGGCTCACTTGCGGCACCTACTCAACATGCTCTAATACAACTTGTTGGGAAGCGAAAGAAAAACAAAGCATAATAATCAGAGCATCGACAAGAAAGATTAAACCGAGAACAAC
>JASDQU010244734.1:57263-68365 GCA_032191745.1 Picea mariana | reverse complement strand
CTATGCCCGCTGGTGTTTCTTGTTTGTTATACGGGTTACATTATATTTAAATTGCAACTTGTGTTAAACCACGGGGGGTCGGGCCGGGGCTTAGCCCCGACCCCGGTTTTATTATGTTGCATACGACCGTTGGCGCGGGGGGTTAATGCGCACGGTTACAACGATATACCAACGGGTAAACGGTTTGAATGGTTATGGTTAAAGGTTTGAACGATTATGCCATAAGCCCGCGGCCCTATGGGCTTATAACCTATGACCAAGAGCTGGAGCGTGTAAGGGTAAGGACCAGCGCTAGCCCAAAGGGCTAGCGCTTGGTCATATCATCGCTCATGTGACCGTTTGAAGGGGGCCGCGCCCAGCAAAGGGGGCTGCGCCCAACAAAGGGGGCTAAAAGCCAAATTTTAACTACCATATAGTTATGAGTGGGTTTTATAACCACTTTGGTAATTTTAATGTAATTAAACCAATTTTTAATGTAATTGGGAGTTATTGGGCTTTTTTAGAGCCTAATTCTTGGGAGGAAGTTGGAGATTGCAGCCAACTTTCCCAACTATTTAACCAAGGCCATGTTGAGGCCATTTGATCATCTTTGGAGAGCTTTTGGACAGATTTTGGAGAGCAATTCAGAGCAGAGATGCTGAGGCAAAACCAAGTCTAAGCCAGTTTGAGGCAGGGAAGCTGTTGAGGAGGAGATGTTGTCGGATGATTTCTGAGAGCTCAGGACATCCGTTTCAGGTGCCGTAAGTTGTGCAAGATTCTAGAGATCATGGCGAACATGACTAGATCAGTCTAGAAGCCAATCGGAAATTGTAAAGATGTACTAATAAGCTTTCGAACAGAAATAAAGAAGCCTCCCTCACAGAGAAAAGGCCCGAAGACGTAGGCAAAGTTGTGTCGAACTCCGTTATCAACCTGTGCATTATGGTTTGCTTTTCTTTATTGCATTTCAGATTTGCAATTATGTTAATCGCTGTATAATTCACTTTCTTTTCTCGTTCTTTTCGTTAAAGTTTCCCAATGGTCAATTAATGCATGCGAATAAAATTCAACCATAGTCATTCGAAAAATCCTAACGAATCAGCTAACAATTCCTTTTCAGTCACAGTATAATTGAGCTCAGTTGGAGTTAAGTTTTTGTTGATAAAGTAGATAACATAGGTTAGCAGGTATCCCTTTTGACCTAGTACTTCTCCTACTGTTATATCAGATGCATCTATGGAGATGTGAAGTGGTATGCTCCAGTATGGACCCTTCAATATTGGTGCTGACAAAAGTTTCTCTTTCAAAGTTTGGAAAGCAAATTGGTAGTTAGTAGCCCAACAAAATTCTGCATCTTTCACAGGTAATTTAAACAAAGGCAAGACTATTTTACTAAAATTTTCTATGAATCTATGATAATAGCCTACATAACCTAGAAAACTTCTAACATCTCTTTGATTTGAAGGAGTTAGCAAATTAAGAATGATTTCTATCTTGGTCGAATCTACCTTTAGTCCTATAGGAGATACATGATGTCCAAGAAGTTGCATCATAGAACATTTTGCATCACTAAGTGTTAGATTCGTTTCCGGACATCTTATTAGAAATTTTTCCTGATTATTTAAAGCATCTTCAAAATCATCTCCATACACTGAAAAGTCATCCATGTACACTTCTACACATTCATGTATTAAATCAGAATAAATGGCCAAGACTTCCCTTTGAAAGGTAGTTGGTGCATTACATAACCCAAAGTGTAGGAATTTGTATGCATATGTCCCCTAGGGACAGGTGAATGTTGTCTTATCTTGGTCCTCTAAGGATTTTTTAATCTGATTGTAGCCACTAAACCCATCGAGTAAAGAAAAGTATTTATTTCTGGCCAATGTGTCTAGGACTTGGTCGATGAATAGTAGAGGAAAGTAATCTTTCAGAGTTTCTTTGTTTAGTTCTCGATAATCCACACAGATTCTCCACTTTACACCCTTTTGGGGCACTACAACCAAGGAAGAAACCCATTGGCTATCAGAGATATGCTAGATAAAGTCTACTTTCAATAGTTTTTGAAGTTCTTCATTCACTATCTCTTTTAACATAGGATTCCTTCTTCTTTATGGTTGTCTGACAGGTTTGACATTCTCTTATATGTAAATGTGATGTGTGCAAGTATCTGGGTGGATGCCTTGCATGTATGTGTAATCCTAGGCAAATTCCTTAAAGTATTTCTGCAATAACTGAATTAGCCTTTCTTCATGAGAATTTTCCAAATTATCATTGATGTTCAAACATTTTCCAGAAAATATTTCAATGGTTTTATTGTGTGAATCTAATATTGTGTTTACAGGAAATATAGTTTCAAATGAAGATTGTAAAGGTTCTATTGTACAATTTTCCTGAAAAACTTGTTCTGAAATATTATTAGTGGAGATTTGTTGTAAAGATTCAAGTTGCTCTTCGATATCTTGATTGGAAATAAGGTGATTAAGTACATTCTCATCATTCTCTTCTCTAAAATTTATAACTTGATTGATACCACAAAAAGAATGAATAGCTTATTCCTGAGAATTTGGTTCTTCATGCCGTGAAATGTGTTCCAATTCAGTGATAGATCTAGTAGGTGGATAAATATTTACTTGCTTTCTTTCACTCCCTCTTGGAATAATCTTATTTCTTGATCTACAGTTAATGAGGGCATTAGTTGTTGCTAACCGGTGCCTTCCAAGAATAAGAGCTTGTCCACCTAGGTTAATGTTTGGTTGAAGAACTACCAAATCCATAGGATACTCCCAGGAATCCAAGGATACAATGACATCATCTACTACACCTTCTGGTTTTACCGGAGATCTATCTGCCATTTCCAATATTGTAGGTGTAGGTCAAATATTACAAATATCCAATTTTTGCATTGTTTCCATGGTCATTACATTAATGGTTACACCTAAGTCAATTCAAGGTATCTGTTATAGAACCATTGTTGATTAATATGGTAACTATTGGTACCCATGGATCAACATATTTCTCTCTTGTAACATTTGTCGACATTAGGCTAGTCAGTTTTCCTACAACTTGCACTATTGTTGGGTCTTTCTTCTTTCTCCTTGATTTCTTAAGGCATAGCTCCCTAATTTTTTTTGTATAGATGGGTATGTTCTTGATAGATTATAATTGTTGGGCAATGGAAGCAAAAAAAAATCATAATAACCAGAGCATCAACAAGCAAGATTAAACCGAGAACAACAAACCACACAATTGATAGAGCGTATATGTGGAAACTCCATACGGGAAAAAACCACAGCAATGATAATCGAGATTCTTTTTATTTGAGGGAGAATTACAATAGCCAACCCAGAAATACAACTATCCTCTCCTCTCATACACACAACACCTAAATATTGTGTCTTATTCTCACACACTCACTACACATTGCACTCTCACTTCTATGGGTATGTTCATATATATAGCATCTCTCAAACAATTAGACTAACTAATTATAATTAGTTCCCAGTTACACAATCTGTTCATAAAAGATTGCATGCATGCACATTCCTAATATAGTTGCATGCATGTGCATGTGACTGCATGGGAATTTCGTTGGCATGTTTCTAACAATCTCCACCTTGACAACAATTTACCTGATATATCATGCCCTTAATTAATTCATCACCTTTCCTACAAGCCAAGAGAAGTCAAACAGCATCACAACTCCACAAATTCTCTAACAATATTGTTATGTGAACATGTCTCCACAATTTGCTCCAGTATGGACCATTCTGCCCCCATCAGTAACATGTCTTATAAATCAATACACATGTCCATTTTGATATGTTGGACCGTTAGTCAAACACACACCACTTTGACCACCACAGAACACCACATCATGTACCTATCCAAACTTACCCAATAGATCCTTTCATTATTTCAAGACATAACCTGAGGTAGATCTCCTCTCATCCAAATCTCATGAATCATAACCACGAACTAAATCATTGCAACCATTGTAGGTGATCCTTGTGCTTCTATGTTTGAAGCACCCATTTCCATGCTCTTCATCTGGTTTTTCCATGTGTCTACTGACAACACCAACTGCATGTGAAATGTTTACCATTTCCCCATCACAATCATCAAAATTTCTACTAACATATAATACTTGAGACATATAACCCTTTTCTTATTCATCAATTAAGACATAAACCTGAAGAGAACTTATAATGGAAAGCCAAAGGGATTTTACCGGTTTCACATTATTCATACCGAATTTACTGAGTATCTTCACCACATACTTTTGTTGACCTTATTTCTTGTCTCTGTGTATTTGCATGCCCAAGATTTATTTTCCTGCTCCCAGATCCTTCATAACAAACGTCCTAACCAACTGAGCCAACCTGATGATCTCAACCATGCTTGTGCTTGCAACAAGCATAACATATAACACCATGATAATGAATATACCATAAACACAATGGTTATACTCACTTCTTGTAAAATTTGTCTCACCATGAAGGAATCAAACATCTTGTACCATTTTCCTGGCATGCTTCAAGCCATACAATGATTTTTCAGTTTGCAGACAAATCTTCTGTTGCAATTCTCAACTAAGTGTTCTAGTTGTTCCATATACATCCCCTTATCCAAAAAACTCCATGTAAAACAATTTTAACATCTAGCTATACTATCACAACCAGTGCTAACACAACATGAATAGAAACAATATTTTAACAACTGGTGAGAAAATTTCATGGAAATCAATACCTTCCAAATACCTTTCTTCTACCAGCCATGCTTTGAACCTTTAATATTTTACTATGTTTGATTTTATAAAAGGAGATTCATCAAACACTACATCTATGTCCATGATGATTATGTGGGTAGTAGGATCCCATAGTTTGCATCCCTTAACATCATCACCATATCAAAGATCCACCTGTTTGATCCGGGTCATAATTAGAATGTTGATAAAAAAAATAAGCATCACAACCGAATAATTTCACATTTGAGTAATTACCAGATGACCTATTAATACCTCTTCCTGAATATTCTTGTCTTTTGCAACCGATGGTGACCAAGTTACCAGATAACACAACTGTTTTTGTCCACAACTATTGTTACAAATTGACATTACTGAACATGCCTATTTGATCCCAACTTCCTTGCAATACTTTCCAAGTTCCATGAATATGAACCTACGTTCATCATATATTCTCAAACACTTGATTGAATTGCCAACACATCAACCTTTTTACAAACCCACCTTTCTAACTTGGACACACTAGTCCACCTCAAACTTTGCATTCAAACAACTTTGACCAAATCCGACCAAGCCAACCCAAGTGAACCTTTGCCACTCACCTCCAGGGACTTCACATTGGAGTCTCAGTGCTCCACCTTAACATGAACATTCCTGTGAGCAAATTTGACCAAGCCATCCAAGTAAGCCTTCATCGCTTACCTCCAATATCATTTATAATGGAGTTCACCAAGACTTTTATAGGCTTCATTACATGCAATCGATGGACACAATACCATGGGATACCCAAAAACATGAACTCGAAAAACCACCTGCTTTGACCTAAAAAACCAGATTTAACTCATTAACTCTTTCACCAAGTCAAGGTTAACCCAACATACATGCCCCCCCACATATTCAATCTACCTAAATATACATCTAGAATTTTCATAGGTGACCTGATAAACCAGGGGTACGCATGCCTATCCGAGTCTTACAGACATATGCCCATTTACATGCAATCAATAATTTTTACAAGTCCAAAGTAAATACAATTTTATTATTATTATTATTATTTCATGGTGACTCAACCATCGACACCGCCCTGCACCTTCTGTGTGAACATAGGTGGTGAGATACAACAAACAGACAAAACTTCATCAACCATACCTATAGATGAATTTTCTTCTTTTGTGGAGTCCTCTTTGGATGCTTGTTGTCTTTTCCAACAATCCTTCTTGAGGCGCCCAAATTTTCCACAGAACCAACATTTTCCCTTACCCTTACTGTCTTTTGACTTAGACTTGGTTGTACCTTTCTGATCTTTCCCTCCTTCTGTAGATCGACCTCTGACCACGATTGATTTTGTTGTTGAGGTTTCCTTATTGTATCTTCTCCTCGTTTCCTCAGACAACGGAGCTCCCACAACAGTGTCATAATCAATGGCATCTTCTTTCATCCACAAGTTGTAGGACTGCCTCTTCAAGAAGATTATGTTCGTCAAGGAATTTGTCATATACAAACTCTCCATTCCGTTCCACAAACTTGTTGTTGTATCATCTTCAACGATGTTAAACAACACTTCATCTACCAAACACAAACAAATGGTACTGAGAGATCTTACATCAATATCTTCCCAGTCCTCGTCTATCATGCTGGTTGGTTTCTTTGTCTTTCCAGCCAACACCTTTTGCAATCCTTGTTGCACAAGCAGATCCTACATCTTAAACTTCCATAGCACAAAGCTATTATTACTGCTGAATTTCTCCACCTCAAACTTATAACTATGCACTTTCTCCATTAACACAAAAACTCCAAAACCACTGCTTATAATAACCAAACTTTTATATGAAAAAATAACCTTATAGTTCAAGATTGAACCCAAAACTAATGGTTAAAAGGTTTTAAAAATATTTAATAAATATTTTATACCTTAATAAAATGTTTTACCCAAATCCACAAAAGTTCAACTCTTAAACAAATAATATTTAATACATATCCTCCATAATAAGACAAGAGTGTTAAAGAATGGATCGAATATTATGAGGAATAAAGTATCCTCCACCTCACCCTTTTATCATTAAAAAAACTCACGACCATGTCTTAAGGCTCACTACCATGTCATGCATAATAAGACAAGAAACCTTTCAAACTTTAGTTTATACCATGAATTTCATGGCATGCAATTTTTTTTTTGGATCGACGCTCTTATGGTGCTTGAATGGGACTGTTAATGTTAGAGATCGAGGCTCCTTGAGTGTGGATGGGGGAACGCTGATTTGTCGACGCTCCGTGGTGCAAAAACCAGGTGCGCTAATTTAGTAATTTTTCCTATTTATGAAGTGTGAGAGCGTCGACGTGCCTCTAACACCGCTTAGGGAGTGCTGATGACCTGAAACTCATTTAATCACACCCTCTGGTTCTCAGAAAGTATTTGGGATTTTCAGTAATTCGATCTGTTTGTCCTTACGTGCAAAAAAAACATCCAAAGGTTCTTGCGTTCACAGGAGACCTGCACACAATTCGCCTTGGCTCACTTGCGACACCTACTCAACATGCTCTAATACAACTTGTTGGGAAGTGAAAGAAAAACAAAGCATAATAACCAAAGCATCGACAAGAAAGATTAAACCAAGAACAACAAACCACACAATTGACAGAGCGATTTATGTGGAAACTCAATGCAGGAAAAAACCACAGCAATGATAATCAATATTCTTTTTATTCAAGGGAGAAGTACAATATCCAACCCAAGCATACAACCATTCTCTCCTCTCATATACACAACACTTCAGTATTGCGTCTTGCTCTCACACACTCACTACATGTTGCACTCTCACCTTTATGGGTATGCTCGTATATATAACATCTCTCAGACAATTAGACTAACTTATTATAATTAGATCCACCAGTTACACAATTTGTTCACAGAAGAGTGCATGCATGCACATACCTAATATAGTTGCATGCATGTGCATGTGACCGCATGGGAAATTTGTTGGCATGTTTCCAACAATAATAAGGGGATATTTACACAGATGCTCTTTAGTTCATTTAAGAAATAATGATCAAAAGGGGTTATATATTTTTCCAAATTTAACCTCTTTGGAAAAGGAGGTGTTTCAGTGAATTATGATTGTTCCTTCTGAATTCCAACTGACTTGTGTGCAATAGTGTATGGTTTATTAGGATTTTCTTTTTCTTTTTCTTTTTCTTATACAACTACATGGGTTGTTTTATGGAGTGTTTTACGAGACCTTTAGTGGATATCCTGTACAAAAACAATTCCATAAGTAGGCAATGTTCCTTCTTCAACATTATAAGCAAGTCTTTCCACTCTATTATTAGGATTAGCTATTGGTTGTGATGGCAATTGAGTTGGTTTGGGTGGTAGTTGGTTAGAAGGTGTTGTAGCTTTTTTGGTTGGGCTATTTGTGGTGGAGGAGGTATGGAATATGGATGTTGAATTATCCATGGTTATTCAATAGGTGGAATTTGTTGTTGCGGGTATGCTTGTTGTTGGAAAGGATAAGATTGTTGATGAAAATAAGATTGTTGATATGGATGATATGAGGTTTGGGGATTTAAATAAAGTTGGTTTCCATAAGTGGTTCCTCGCTAACGATGTTGAAAAGGTTGGTTTTGATCCTACTAAGGAGGCCATGCCTACTAAGGTAAAGAGGTATTCCAAGTGTTTTGTACAAAATTCAGATTAGAATATGAAGGAAATTGTTGAGTAGGCTCTTGAGGCATACCTGGTATACATGGTTGTCATGGCCTCCTTGGTGCAACATAGTAAAGAGATTTTGTTACTGTGATTTCACCCTTGCAAATTGATTTGAGTTCTGGAAATAATGGACAATCCTCTATTGAATGGTTATCTACACAAATACCACCAACTTGAATACTATCTAGTGGACATTCTCTAGGTGGATGTTTTTTCTTACATCTATGACAAAATATTGCTAAAGCTTCATTCTATTTTTGTTGTTTATTCTTAGCCTTCAAGGTATAAATYTGAGATCCTAATGTACTCAAAATATCAGTTTTAAAATTCTCCAACAAATTGCCTAGTTTTGCCCTAGTAATACTCCCTGTGGTTSATTTGGTGACTCTAGAAAGAGCATCCCTTTGACYTTTTCCAGCCTTGTCCTTGGCCTTGGAGTACTTCTTGCATAATTTAGCAATTTCTGCAAATGGTAAGGATGACATGTCACTTGAACCCATGAGATTAAGGATATCAATGTATTCATCACAAATGCCTTTCAGAAATATAAAACGAATCACATCAGCACTTAAAGAAATATATTTTTATTTCTTTAAATTACACATAAATATTTCTAAATAGTCGTCTGAGTTCTCATCTTCTTGTTGATCCATCCTGAAAATATCTTCCTTAGAATCTCTTGGTCTACAGTATGCTTGAGACTTTTTAAGAAAAATATTCCTTATAATATCCCAATGTCCAATAGTATTTTCTCCTAGCTATATAAACTATTTTAAAGTAGTGTTCTTCAAGGTGGTAGGAAACAAATGAAGTTTGTGAGAATCATCTGTATATCCATAAGTACGACATAATATATCAAATTGTTACAACAAATTTTTCCTCACTACATGCAACTTGCTTAGATGGCCTTCCATTGCCCTCTGCAGACTTGAAGTCCCCTTTTTGTTCATTCCAGAGCAAAAAATGCACATTTTTACACATATACATGCCCTATCAGTTATACAACAAGTGTATACGTAGGTTTCTCCACTACAACCCACATACATCGGGTTTGGTGCTCAAAAATTAAAAATTATGTTGAGTTTCCATGCCATGTCACGAGATCCATGATCCTTGACCTTCCATATATTGGAAACACTATGAATCAACCCTCCAGTTCCATTTGGAGGCTATAAATTGAGCCATATCCAAGCCTTGAGGACAATTCGACAATTCAACTTTGAGGGAAAAGACACTCTAGAGAAATTTCACTACATATTGAGTCTGCATCCCTTTGTCCTTGAAAGTCTGAACTTCTTGTGTTCAACCCCCAAGCTCTTCCTTCTTTGTGATGGAGAACCTCATTGACTCTTATATATGATCTTACCTTTGTGGAGAATTGAAGTGGTGGAGGCCCAACTAGAAGGACTTAGTTTCTCTGTTCTTATATGTGTTGTCACCTATGTACTTTTGTTGATTATTTTAATAGAAATACTATTTTCTCATCCAATTGATCTCTTGCAAATATTTGAATTATTATTCCATGGGCGTAATTGTGTATCTTGGTTGTTGAGGACAAGTTGCAGGTATAAATCTTTGGGTTGCGTGCTCAATGATGGTCTTCTTCGAATCTCTAGACGAGGTAGGCCCTACCCTTGTCTTGTTAGCATTTCATTTATATAGAATACTTGAGATTAGAGTTGATTTCTGGGTGTCGTTCTATCTATTGTGGTTTACCCCTAGCCATAGAGAGATTTTCCTCGTAACAGAATTGGCGACTCCACTAGGGAGATCTCCTTTTTTGAGGTTTTTAGTGTTTTTCTCCTTGATTTTCTCTTTGTTTGCCTGATTTTCCTTGTCACATGTTGCTTGACAGCCTTTATTTTTCCTTTCATACGAGTTTCTTAGCTTAACCCTTTCCCTGGCAGTGTTTTTCTTGGTATATGCGGTTTTTCCCTTGACAGATGCGTACATACACGAGTTTTCTTCATGTAGGGAGCGTATATACGTGCTTGTTTCTCAAACGATCGCATACATCATCTCTTAAGTCTTGTTGGATGAGTTTGGTGTTTGTTGGATGAGTTTTGGTGGTTGTTCAGTCTTCTTGGGTCCCTATTCTAACTATTAAGTGCCTACATAGTGATAGGAATCCTTTTTATTGTTGAATTTTTGGGCGGATTTCTTTCTTGTCATCTTTTTCATTGGTTGTCGTTGCACACTAGTCTAAGTAGTTTCTTCTTGGTATCCTACTTGGCTTGTCTCTTTTTTCTTGCAGTAGGGCCTGCCTGTGAGGTTTTTATTCAACCCTTGCATTTTGTTTTCATTATATTGAAAATACAAAAATGTTTGCTTACTTACATTGTACTTATGGCATTTTCACTTTTGATTACTTTGCATTTATTTTGACGCATTTGGAAAGATTGCACTTCATTGAAATTGTAGCTATTGCATTGGAAAGACTGTATTTAGAAGCCTTTTCTTTGAAATTCAAGACTAGTACTTAGCAGTGTTTTTATATTTGCTTCTTTTTATATGTTGAGTCGTAATACCATCAGTTTCATGACCGCACCACTTGAGTAAGCAGAAGCCATTAAAATTGATTAGAAACAATTTTATTTTTCAGGGTACATAAACAAGTATAGGACATAGGGCCTTGGAATATGATTTTGTGAATAAACGTCTTCAAGGCTATTA
>JASDQU010244734.1:27012-38442 GCA_032191745.1 Picea mariana | reverse complement strand
GGGGGTCTTGCTAGTACCTTTACCTCCATGAGAGGCGGTGCTTTCGAGATTTCAAGCTTTGCTACCCTGCCCATACGGTGGACCAGACTTGCGACTACTCACCTACACATTGGTTATATTGTTATGACTCTAGTTGCTTGACATAGGTAGCCACATAGGTTACTTGCAGGGGTTATTTTGTAGGTACCCTGTGTTAGATAAGGGTTGGACAACACACAACCTTTATGGAGGATTACCTTTCCGGGGGGATCTGACCGACTGTGTTGTTAATCCCATGAGGGAACTTATAACTGATTTTGATACTTCAAATCTATTGAAGGGAGTCTCAAGCCCCTCTTGGGTGAGGCATACCTACTCTAGTTCGAGAGGTCCATTTTCAGCCACTATATCCTGTTTGTGTGTATTTGACTTTTTGCTTTATTTTGTTGTGCTCTCTGGTTATTAGTTGGCCTTAGGATTTTGTTTTATATCTCGAGTTTTGAGTCATCATGGAGCACGACCAACCTCCCCACCAGTCTCTTCATATGTTAAAGTTACCACCGCATCTTGATCCTTTACCAAAGCCACCTTTTAAAAGGCGTAGAGTTAATAAACGTGGTACATATATCTCCACCTCCCAGACTTGTGATCATCCATCTATGAGTATTGTGTCAGACATGAACATCTCGGGAAGTCCTTCGACTCCCTTCTCTTCTGTGATTAGTGGGATACCCTCGACTCCTTCATCCTTGACGGTGTGGGTGCCGGAGGTTCCCTCATCTAGTGCTACCCAACCCGTGAGTTCTACTCAACCCATGGGAACCAACTCTTTCAGATCTCTTTTCAGTATGTCAATTCATGTTTCTTAGTCAATACCTTCGGCCTCTAATCCCTTTTCTTTTGGTATGCTCGACATGACGTCGCAACTCTCATCCTTCGTTTCAATGACTAATGTGAATCCTAGTTTTGGGTCTAGGGACACGACGCCTACTTCTGTTCATTTCTCGTTTGGTGGAGGTCATATTCCCCAAGTGAATCCTATAGTTGGAGGTTGGAATCCTCCTTCCTCCGAGCCTAATCCTAGCTTCAGTGCTCCGGGATGGAGTGCTCAAATAGACGAACAATTTACTTCATATATTCCGTCCTTCATTCTCTCTTCCACCATGCTAATTCCGACAAACGCGTTCATTATGGTGAATCCCCCTCTGTCCTCTGGTGTTCCATATGGAGGGAGTCAGTTTCATAGTATGGACAACCCCCAACACAGAGTTCCTTTATTTGGGGGCAACATATATAATCATTATCATGCCGCTTTCGGGGGCATGGTGTCCTTACAAACTTTCAGGAAACAATTTGGAGGAGGATACTATCCTACCAGACAGGGCCATGGTATATTCCAGCACCATGAATGGTTTGCAATCCCTCAGCCCCAATGTTTCCCGAGAGCATGGGTTCAAATGCTGCAACCTCGACTCCCTTTTATGGCCATGCTTAATCTGTCAAATTTGTCGAAATTAATGAATGACCCTATATGTCACAATTTGTCTTACCCCCTTGTCCCCACCAAGCTTCCTTCAAACATTCCAAAGTTTGAGGGAAAGATTAGTGATGGCACGGGTGATCACGTGACTAATTTTCATCCATGGTGCTCATCTAACTCCCTAAATGACGATTCTATTTGTTTGAGGCTATTTCAATGAACCCTCATGGGGGTCATCGCGAAATGGTACATTGAGCTACTGGGGGGAACATATGGAACTTTCAATCAAATGGTATTGGTTTTTCTCAAACACTTCTAATTATCGGTTCGTTATGATGCCGACATAAAACTTTTGCTGACCTTTCAGCAAGATAAAGCCACGCATATCTCCAATCATATCTAGGAGTGGCACAAACAAAAGAGGTTGATTAAAGCCTACATTCCTCGAAATTTTTTGTTGGAATGGTTTCTTAAGTTTTTGTTGCTTATATTTTTAAGGATGTCTCTACATCTGGTGTAACAATTGAGGAAGAAGCCATTTTCAAATCCCAACAATTGGACCTCATATATGCTCAATCTGGGATGCTTTATGAAATTATCCTCGACCCATAGCGGTCAAACTATGATCCTAGACAAAAGTTTGGGCCTCATGTCGATGGCATCATAGGCTCCGCAAATGATAAGACTACAGACTTGGTGATGAACCAGTTAAAATATTTGTCTCTAAGCTAGCCTGTAGCAGGACAAGTTTCGAATTCGTCCTCCACCACCACCCATTCGGTGGATTTTCATTATGTACAGTCATTTTCTAACCCAAATGGTAACCAGCAACCAGGAGGGACTAAGAAGAAAGGACGAGGTAATAATCGTAAGGGTGGGAAAAAAATAGTAAAGCCAAGAACAACATTAATAATGATAGATCGAATAATAATGCTAGTGAGGGAAAGAAAGAGAAGCGGAAGGTGAAGTTTCACTGTAAACTTTGTAAAGATGATCACCTTACCCACCTATCCCCCAAAATCAAGGAAGCCTCGAGGCTCTTATCACAGCCGCCCACTCTGCTGACAAACCCGTTTTAGCATAATCGACATACGGCCTCGGGGACCTCCAACATCGGAAATGCGTCGAGTGGCCATATATGTGTCAATATGGTCAAGTCTCAGATTGATGTAGCCACTCAATCTCGTGATTACGGTTCTTCATCAATGGTCGATAATCCAATGATTTCTCTTCATGCTCGACACCGACACATTTATTCGCATGACTAGAATTGTCCCATTGATTTGTAGCAGGTGAAGACTATACACTCTTTCATGATCCCCTCGGCAGTTGTAGTAGTTTGATTTCAGATATATGAGAGTACCGCAGTTCCATATTCTCTGCCTTCGACATTTCTCATGATTCAGAAGTAGTTGCAGTTACAACAGTTACAGTACAGCAATGCAACTACAGCCGCAGTTACATTTTCATGATCTTGCAACGGTGACACCTTCCTTCTTCCAACAGTCACAGTTAAATATTCTTTGCTCCAACAGTTATAACAATTGCAGCTACAGCACCAGTTATGCTTTCTTGACCCACTAGCCGCAACAACTACATCTACTTTTTGGGTAAGTGGATGTATGTTCTTTTCTAATCTTTAATCATGTAATTCCTTATTTGCTAGTAATGAATAACTTTGGAAAATTCCCTCACCATGCTCTATTCCTTTTTCAGTTTCATAACCTATGACAAGTTGCATAAGGATATGCAACCACTTCAGTTGGGGGGGGAGGGAACCTATATTCACTACATACCATTATTCCATTTTACCATCTCATCATTCCATTTATGATTCACTAACATTTCTTTTCCAACAACACTTTGTTGCATTTCAATTGATATACATATTGGCATAATTCATAAAGATAAAGAAAAGGATTTCTTATACACAATGATGCTTTCTTATGCACATTGATAGCTTATTATTTCCAGTGAGTATATGGCTAAATTATTGCAGCAAGAAAATAAATAAGTGAAATGAATGTTGTTAACACAAGAACCAACATTTTTTGTATTCATGGTTTTCACACAAGAACCAACCATAAGAAAATTTTGCATGTTGTTACACATATTTCACATGTTGTTACACATGTATTACATGTTATTACACATGTATTTTACATGTTGCTACTCTTGTATTTCAAATCCTAGAAATATTCCTTATTAAAAAGACATCATCAATCAAAGCCAAAGTCTGAATGCCAAAAGTTCTTAAGAAGATCCATGCATGGTTGCATGAGGACATGCAACAAGTTGAGTTGGGGGGTATGTTGGGCCTCAGAAATGTCACTTTTATATCCTCTTTTTCCTTCACTATTCCTTACATTTCATCGTCCCATTAACCTTCCATCACACCATTTCCTTAATGATACTTGGGTTTCTCCTTATTATTTTCCATTGTATTCATTTTAGTATTATAAGTGAATTTGTGATTAAATATTCGAAAAATGACATATTTTCATTATATATCAAGGTTGGATGAGTTTGATGATGTGTGCAAGCATATTTGAAGATTTCAACAAAGTCAAATATTACCACCTAACCTCAAATTCGAATTTCATCTTCAAGCTTTGAAGATTTGAAGAATATTTGAGACAATCATTCAAGCATATTCAAAGGAGAAGATCATGGAGATTTTGATAGGATATCTTATCTAAGATATGAGTGGAGGATTTGAAGGAATAAGTTGAGAGAATAATGGATCTGTAATTATGACACTCATCTATATAAGAGAGTGTTCTCTCTTCATGAGGGTCATCATGTTATTCATAATTAGTGGATTAGCTTGCAGAATTAGAGATCATGTAATTCATAATTTAGTCTTGTAATTAGGAGAAGGACATTCTTAGCTTTTTTATTCTTTTATGCTTTGTCATTTAACTCTTGTAATATAGTTTGAGATTGATATATTGTGTGAGCTCACATATGTCTTTTGTCATCCAACTCTTCACAAGTTGTATTGCTTTCCTAGATTAATTTCCTGCTTTCCTAGTTAGTTTTTCAATGCTTTCCTAAATTAATTTCATTTCAGCAATTTAGATTAGATTACTTCTACTTCAGTCCTACATATATAGTGAGTGTGCTTCGTAAGCCTACGAACCTCGGATTGACAAATTAAATAGTTGGGCAAGTACTACAACGGAATTAAACGACAATATTTCAGCCTAACACCATCCACTCCTAAAAAGGGTTGAACTTATACCGAATATATGCCCTTTCAAATATTTTAACAAGTGTGAAAGGAAACAAGCTCACTCAACAATCTTTTTATGTTTAGGGAATCTGAAAAGAGTTTAAAGGAGACTCCAAAAAGCTCCTTTTTCATATAGTTTTTATGAGCCTGAAAAAGTGATAAAAATATGCTTGGTTGTACTCCAAAGAGTTCCTTTTTCATATAGTTTTTACGAGTCCAAAAAAGTGATAAAAACATGCTCAGTTGTCTGCTTCATTTTTTAACGATCTTGATATAGAAAGCGAACTGTTCTCGGGGTAGGTTTCATTTTTACACAAGCTTAAAATAGAGAAAAACTATGCTTGGGGTAGGTTTCTCATCCAGATGGATGTCGATGGCCTCCCACCTATTTCAACTGACTCATTTTGGCAGTTTTCCAGTTGGACAGTTTTTTCCTAGTTTTTGAGTCCCTGACTTCCGAGGCCGTTTTGAGGCCTTAAATAATGTTTTTAGGGCTCGCCATAGTCAAACTGACAATTTTGTTAAATTTTGACGACAACATGTGTATTCCTCGGATAGACCTTTCCAACAGGCTATCGTGTGCCTAAATCAGAGATCATATGCAAAAGTTACAACCCCAGGAAGTTGATGTACTAGCTTACCTCAATGGGGCCCACATGACTTTTGGCGCTTCATCTCCTAGGGTTAGGTTTCTGGATGTCTAGGGTTTTAGTATTCTTGTTTATTGTAAAAAGGCTTGGAGAGCCTGATTGTAACCATGTTCTTGCGAATGAGCGTAGCCATCACATCTCTTCTCAAATATAAGACGCCACCATTCTAGCAAGCTTGTTTTCTGCAGCATTTTACAGTTTCAGCACATTTTCTTATTAAATAGAAGCCAGTTTTATTGTATCTTTGTTATTCTTGTGTCTCTATTTTAATAACAATAATAATCTGTATTCATTTTCATTCTGCTCATAAAATCTAGATTAGTGGTATCAAAGCGGCCTGCTCCTTGTCGTTCTTAATGCATGTCCCCGACGAGGTCAAGGTACAAAGAATTGGGTTTCGAGCTTGTTTCTCTTGAGGACAAAATATCTCGCACGCCCAAGCGACCTCTCATGGTAGGAGAAAATAAAGATGACGGGACATGATATCCTTTCAAAATGTTGCTCGAGGAAGCCCTCAGGCAACAAAGAAATGAAATGATGGATAGTTTTGCGCAAATCCTTCAGCGGCTACCAACAGGCGACACATCTTCCTCGAATGGAGGCGTTGCCCCCTTCAAGGTACCAATCAACTTTGATATTCCCATACTTGAAGGTTAGATAGACGCAGATGTTGTAGACAAATGGTTGAATCTGCTCGATGGGTATTTTTTTGTCCATAACTTTTCGAACAGAGAAAAGATTATGTTTGCACTACTCAAAGTCGTTCCCCATGTCAAAGATTGGTGGGAGACTTTCTGTGAGCAAAAAGAAACAGATGAAACCTGAGTATTTACAGTCGTAGTCACCTGGGAGTCCTTCAAGGATGCTATCAAGGAACAATACTACCCTATTGGAAGTTATGATGAACTATATACAAAATGGACCACACTGCGGTAGGAAAGAGACCAAGCAGTGCCCGAGTTCACAAATATCTTCCATACCTTGCGCACCAAGCTGGGTATCAAATATTCTGAGTGACATCTAGTGCTCAAGTATCATGGTGGTCTACTTTCTATTAGAGAATGAGGAGAGCAAGCGACATATCCAAGAACTGTTCCATAAGGGGCACATATGTCCCAGCTCATCGTCCTGTGGGAGACAAATCGTGTTGGTACAGAAGAAAGACGAGACCTAGAAACTCTACATCGATTACTGGGCCCAAAATAAAATCACAATCAGAAATTAGTACCTAATTCCCATAATCGATGATCTCTTTGATCAACTCAAGGGGGACAAATACTTCAGTAAGATTGATCTGAAGTCTGGCTACCACCAGGTTCCCATAGAACAGACAGATGTATGGAAGACTACCTTCAAGTCGAAAGAAGGTCTTTTTGAATGGTTGGTCATGCCTTTTGGTTTGACAAATGCTCCAGCAACTTTCATGAGGTTGATGGACGATATCCTGTGACCTTGCACCAATACTTTTGTAGTGGTGTATCTCGATGACATCCTCATCTACAACAAGACCTGGGTGGAACACTTGCAGCATATTCAATAGGTTCTGCACAACCTGCGGTAGCATAAGCTATATGCCAACTTAGAAAAATGCTACTTTGACATGGACGGGGTCTAGTACCTAGCCTATGTCACGGATCAACATGGTGTGCATGTGGACCCATCCAAGATCCAGGTCATCCGTGACTGGCCAGCCCCAACCACACTCACTGAGCTTTGGATCTTCTTAGGCCTTGCCAATTTCTATCGCAAGTTCGTGTTGGGTTCTCCCATATTGCATGGACCCTCAACCAAGTAACCAGGGGTGGTGGTAAGGAAAAATTTGTGTGGGGCCTATCCCAATAGTAAGCGTTCGATGATTTAAAGCAGTGCTTGTGCTCAGCCCTAGTACTTTCATTACGAGACCTACAACATCCCTTTAAGATCAAGACAAATGCTTTGGAGTATGTTGCTAGCACATTTCTCACTCAGCATGGCCACCTCGTGGCCTATCATAGTGAGACACTATCAGATGTTGTCCATAAGTACCCTACTTATGACAAAGAAATGTACTCCATTATGCAATCTTGTCGCCAATGGAGACATTACATTCTCGGGAAGGAGACAGTCATCCACACGAATTATAAGCCACTACAGTTCATGCAAACACAAGGAAAATTGTAGAATGACCACCATCAGAAGTGGTCCACATACTTGCAACAATTCCACCTCAACATCAAGTATAAAACTGGCAGTAGCAACCGAGTTGTTGATTGCCTCAGCCAAAATTCAGTCGCGACACTCACCGCAGTGCTAGAATCTTGCGGCCACGAGACCTCTAGATGGGCCAACCTCTATGAGACAGACCCTGACTTCGCCACCACATACCAAATGTTGGACGCAAACTCAGTTGTCGCTAATTTCCATCTTCAATACGACCTATTATGCCGACTGGGCCATCATTTTGATCCATCAACTGAGCGAGCGAAGCTGATTTGGGAAGCCCACTATAGTCGGGTGGAAGAGCACTTCCGCATCAAAAATACAGTGATAGTGTTGCAGAAACATTTCTACTGGTCGAAACTTCGACAAGATGTCAACAAGTATATCAGGTCCTACACTGCCTATGTTATTTCCAAACCGACCACTAAGAAATAGGGCATGTACACCCCCTACCTAATCTTGACTGGCCATGGGAATCCATCTCAATGGACTACATGTCAGGCCTTCCATCCACCAAGAGGGGAAATGACTATGTCTTTGTGGTTGTTGATTTCTTTTCCAAGATGGAAATCTTGGTCGCATGCAAGAAGAGCATCACAATAGAGGCCATTGCCAAGCTCTTCTTTGAACGAGTCTGGGTACATTTTGAAATCCCACAAACCATTGTCTCAGATCGAGATAGTTGGTTCCTCAGCACATTCTGATTGAGCCTCTAGTCACTATTGAACACCAAGTTCACCAAATCCACTTCCTTCCACCCCCAAACAGATGGCCAAACTGAGGTCATCAATTGGATGATCGTGCATATCCCGCGCATGTACAATTCCAAGCACCCTCGCACATGGGATGAGAGTCTTCCCTATGTTCAAAATAGCTACAACAGAGCTCTATATAGCTCAACCGACCACAACCCCTTTCAGGTCGGGTTGGCATTCCAACCATTGGGTCCCATGGATGTTGCATTACCTCTTGTGGCCACCCCAACCGATTCATCACATGTTCCAACTGAAGATGAAAAATCCTCCCGGTTCATTGAGCAGATCTAAGACATCCACCAATAGGTTCAGGATATTTTACAGAAGTCCAATTCCAACTACATGCAGCACCATGATCAACACCGAGTGCCACATAAGTTTCAGGTGGGAGACAAAGTGTGATTACACTTGTGGAAAGAACTCCTTATAGGGCCCCATCGAAAGCTTCGCCCACTCCATTACAAACCTTACACCATCACCAAGGTTGTGGGTGACAATGCTCTTGAGCTCAACATTCCCCCTTTCCTTGGCCTACACCCAGTGTTAAACATGGATCTCCTTTGGCCATACTTCCCACCATTATTGGACACCTTAGAGATAGCAAAACAGTTGACACCAACAAAGCTCAACCCCGACTGCATGCAACAGGAATCCAATGAACATATTATGGACACACATGTCAAGGGCAATTGGCTGCAAAGGATCCAACTTTATCGTGTTGTCAAAGCAGGGCAGCTCCTACACCAAGGCAAGTGGCTCACTGGGGACCAAACTCGACAGAAATTTCCTCATCTGATGGGGGCACTCAATGCAATGGAGACCATTGCTTCCTAAGAGGGGAGGATTGATCTAGATGGATGTCGTTGGCCTCCCACCTATTCCAACTGGCTCATTTTGGCAATTTACTGCTTTGGCAGTTTTTTCCTAGTTTTCGGGTCCCTCACTTTCGGGGCTGTTTTGAGGCCCTAAACAACGTTTTTAGGGCTCACCACAGTCAGATTATAAACTTATTCAAATTCTGATGGCAACATGTGTATTCCTTGGATAGACCTTTCCAACGGGCTATCGTGCACCTAAAACAAAGATCGTATGAAAAAATTACAACCTCGGAAAGCAGATGTACTAGCTTACCCCAACGGGGCCCACATGGCTTTTGGCACTTCATCTCCTAGGGTTATGTTTTTGGATGTCTAGGGTTTGGAAATTCCTATTTATTGTAAAAAGACTTGGAGAGCCTCATTGTAACCATCTTCTTGTGAATGAGCACAATCGTCGCATCTCTTCTCAGAGATAGGCCGCCACCATTCTAGCAAGCTTGTTTTTCGCTGTATTTTACAGTTTCATCACATTTTCTTATTGAATAGAAGCCAGTTTTACTGTATCTCTGCTATTCTTGTGTCTCTGTGTTAAGAATAATGATAATTTGTATTCATTTTCATTCTTCTCATAAAATCGGGGTCAGTGGTATCAAAGCGGTCTGCTCCTTGTCGTTCTTAATGCATGTCCCCGACGAGGTCAGGGTACAAAGAATTGGGTCTCGAGCTTGTTTCTCTTGAGGACAAAAGCTCTCGCATGACGAAGCGACCTCTCATGGCAAAATAAAATAAAGATGATGGGACAGGAGATCCTTTCAAAATGTTTCTCAAGGAATCCCTCACGCAACAGAGGAACGAAGTTATGGATAGTTTTGCGTAAATCCTTTGGTTGCTACCAACAGGCGACGCATCTTCCTCGAACGAAGGCGTCGCCCCCTTCAAGGTACAAATCAACTTTGATATTCCTATATTTGAAGTTCAGATAAACTCAAATGTTGTAGACAAATGGTTGAATATGCTAGAAGGGTATTTTTTTGTCCATAACTTTTCAAACAGAGAAAATATTATGTTTGCGCTCCTCAAAGTCGTTCCTCGTGTCAAAGATTGGTAGGAGACTTTTTGTGAGAAAAAGGAAATAGAGAAACCCTCATTATTTATAGTTGTGGTCGCATGGGAGTCCTTTAGGGATGCTATCAAGGAACAATACTACCCTGTTGGAAGTTATGACGACCTATACACAAAATGGGCCACACTGTGGCATGAAAGAGACCAATCAGTGCCCAAGTTCACAAATATCTTCCATATCTTGCGCACCAAGTTGGGTCTCAAATATTCTGAGCGATATCTAGTGGTAAAGTGTCGCAGTGATATGCATAGATATATCTAGGCCAAAATGGATTTTTTGGGCATCTCGTTCTTGGGCGCGACCTATTGATATGTCGTTAAAATCGAGCAAAAGATTAAACAAAAGACATGAAAATTTGGGCTTGGGAATGCCTCACATCAGTAGTAAGTAAAGGGAAGCCCCCAACCCATATAAAAAAGGACAGAGAAAACATAGACAACCAGTCCAGGCCGCAAGCAAAGAAGGACACTGGAAAGACAAATAAAGATACTGGGAAGTGGTGTGACTTCCATAAGAGCCCCTGGCATAACACAGTTGATTGTTGCTCCAAGCAATCTCTAGTGGTTGAGGGGAATGCCTCTGAATCAGATGTGGGTTTTGACTCTGAGTCAAAACTAGAAAGGGGAAGATAGATCATTGACGCATAACCCAGTGCCACCATTCCTACCACCAAGGTCCAGCTCGGTGAACCAGACGAGCCAGAAGAAGGTGAGGGCCTCTTTCATTCACAGATGTGGGTAAAAGTCACCACGTTGCACTTTATCGTTGATAGCGATATCCAAAATAACCTCATCTCAGAAGAGGTCATCAAGCAGCTAGCCCTACCAACAACGTCGCACCCGCAACCCTACACCTTTGGATGGCTCCGCCAAGGAAGCAATCTTCGCGTCAGCCAATAGTGTTGCTTATCGTACGACATCAATCCCTTCAAAGATGAGGTATTGTGTGATGTTGCTCCTCTCGAAGTTTGTAATGTTCTTTTGGGCCAACCTTGTTTATGGAAACTTCATGCTATATATGAATCTAGGCCTCGCAGTGTTATTATTACTTTGAATAGGAAATTATACAGGATATCTGAGGAAGTCCCACCTGGTGATATTTCCTTGATCTCTACCAAGCAATGCAGGAAGGTCATTTCTTTGACCGGGATGTTTTTCTTCTTCTTGATTCGCTCTCAGAGTGAGCAAAAAA
>JASDQU010244734.1:0-15951 GCA_032191745.1 Picea mariana | reverse complement strand
AGGTAGCAAAGAACAATAGACCTTGTGCATTATCTATTGGAGCTTCTCTCACAACAGGTGTGTGCCATGCTCTGACCTGGAGACTGAATGTTGGATATACTGCTAAAATCTAATTGAATATTTTACTTGGAAATCTAAACTTGAAAATGCTTGATCATCAAGCTTATTTACGCCTACCTACCCTAATTACCCAATGTACTGTTAATCAAATGAAATTAAAATGCCAATGCAACCATGCCATCGTTTTATCCACTGCTTGTTTATTTTGTACATGTTTTCTCCAAAATCTATTCACTGATAACCCATCCGAGAAGTTATGTATGAATTTGAATCTTAGGATTTCAAAAATATTAGGACTAATCATTGTTTCTAGGAAAACTGCAAATGGATCTTCCAACACATGTGCAAAATGACAATTATGTTTCGTTTCTTCCACTGCATTCTTGTTTTCATGTGTTTTACCCTGTCGATTTTCATCAAGAGGATGATAGATCTGTTGAGACGGCTAGAAGTAACAACCTCCTTAATCACAAGACAACACTTGCTGAAAAGAAACCTCTGGTGTAAAACAATTCATATCTAATACTGACATTGATTCACCATTATCTTCACCTTTGAGCTTGCAATCCATCCTAAGCCTTAAATTCTGATTGTTAGAATTTTCCATATAACATGCCACAGGTTCATGAAAAATCATTTCTTCTTGATAAACATAAACAGAAAGACAAGCCTCTTTCATAAGTGTTTGTCGTCTTTGCTCTATTTTTTCTGTTCTGAGAATATTTTCAGATGAAATGGAAGCCATAGGTTTGCTTACTCTTCCATGCATATCAACAAAAACATTCATACACTCTTGAACATCTTCAGATACGACAACCAGATTATGTGTATCAAGATTATCCTCTTGTTCATCAAACAATTCTGGTTTGGTTTTATTAACCTTCTGGAAATTTGCTTGAGGGTTGTTATCTTGGCTTATAGATGAACGAAGGGGAATAAGTTCTTGTTCATAATATTCTTGCAAATGTGGAAAGCTGACAGCATGAACTATTTCATAATCTGGAGTTCTCATGGATGTGTTTTCTAAACCATGGTTTTCAAAGGGATCAAATAGAACAATTGCCTCTTTATCTACTTTCTCTATTTCTAACTAGAAAATAACATACACAGTTTTGTTATTTTCTTGAAACTCTATGCTGGTTGTTTGTTCACTGCTTGCAGTCTCTATATATGCAGTTCCAAAATTCTCATCTCTGTCTAAGTCACTTAGAAATTGAACAACCACAACGTTCATAGAGGAAGAAAGACAACTTTGAAACACTTTGTTTTGCTGGAAATTTTGTTGTATATCTAGATTAAGTTTAGGAGAAGGGAAATGACCTTTTACAACAATTTCTTGATCAACTTCATCTTCATTTTCAAGCTAGTAGTATAGCGCAGGCTGCAAATTTGGATTGAAATAACCTTTCATGTAATCAACCACATGATCTTTAAGTGTATGTGAAGGTTGTTGATCTTCCTCACTGACAATAATTTGCTCATGTAAAGCAGTTCTATTGCATTCAGACTTTCATGCTTCCTCTATTTTCCCATGATTTGCTTTCAACAATTCAATGGAAGAAAAACATAATGGAAGATGGTTTTCATTTGCAAGTCCACTGTATTTTGGATATTCAACATCATATTTGGAAGATTTATGATCTGGAACATTATTGACATTTTGCTTCAACAATTTGAAAGAAGAAAAACACAATGGCAAGGTTCTTTCACCCGAGTCAAAATCTTCTTCATTTTCTTTACTTCTGTCATATGTACATCTTTCCATTTCTCTAGGTTGTTGAATGCACTTCTTTTCATATTCCTCTTTGACCAATTCCTACAATTCTTTGTCAAATTTTCTTAGTGAATCAATGTGATTTGGCATCAGCGCACGTTCTTTTGCTTCAATGATTATCTTAGGATTTTCTCTCAAACATTTAAATGAAGGAAAGCATAAAGGTAAAGAATTTCCTTCAGCTGTTTCAATACTTTCTTCTTTGTAACTGTGATATGTAGGTTGATTTCTCTCACTATACTGCTGCAAAGTAACATTTTCAGGAAGAGAAAATGCAGTTAGTTGTTCTAAGAAGTCAACATCATAATCATCATTATATTCATCATATATAGGCGAATCAACAACATCTGCGATGTTATCTAGCAAGAAAAAACTTGGAGCATCAACCTGTTCCTCAACACACTGATCTGCAAACTCATCTTCTTGACTATCTACGACTGAATATATGAAACAATCAGCTCCATGCTTGTCATGGGGTGGATCAGAGACTACAAAAGCACCTTCTCTTTCAATAAGTGGGATATAATCCTTTGCAAAATCATTTTCATTCATAACTTCAAGAGGACCTATGATATCATCAATTTTAAGCCCAAGATTCCAGTCAAATGTTCTCTGTTCATATTCATTCTCATGTCCTGGAACACCCAACTCTTCACTTTGAATTTGTTCGCATGCTAGGATATTGTGTTGAATCTCCTGAGCATCATTGAACATTTGTTGTAAGGTCTCATGTCTTCTTTCCATCAGGAGGAAAGCCAGATCTGGGTGAAGAGTAGTGGCATACTGGAGCATGGCAGCAGCTTCAGTGGGTTGAATTTCTTTGGGCAAATCATAATAAGTACTGGAAAACCTTCTACTGAAAGTGGAAATAGTCTCATTGATTTTCCCTTTCAAGGCATAAAATTATGTAAGCTGGAGGTTTAGAGATTTCGTCTTACCCCAAAACTTCGAAAAAACACTCTTCAATTCTTCCCATGAGCCAATGGTCTCTGGCTTCAAATGTCTAAACCATTCTTTGGTCTCTCCTTTCAAGGATTGAGAGAAATCCCTCATACAGACATCGTCATGGTCAATCTCAAACAAGTCTATAAAATGCTCAAACCCTTGGATGTGTTTTTTAGCTGTGATGGCACCAAGTTCTCCATCAAACACAAGTAGGTATTAGTAGTGCTTTGGAGGAAAATCATGAAGGATGTGGGCTAAATTTAAGGGTCTGTATCTGTACTGGGTCTTGGAGGGTGTTGGATCAAGTACAGGAGATGAAATATCAGCCTTGGTCTTATGAGGCTTATCGACTTGGTTGTGGTTATCATATGGCTCAGATGGGAGGTTTTGATCAAACTCAGTGATGAACTGAGGGGATACCTATATAATTTTAATAGGAGGATATACAATTTCAAGACTATCATGATCATCATTTGCTTGCAGTAGGTGAAGAAAAATTTGTCTAGCATGTTCAGGAAAAGACTAGAGGCAACTTACAACAAACACTATGGTGCCTTGGAAAAATCTGATTTTAAGTACTTGTTTTCTTCCATAATGCCTTTTCATACCTCTGTCAAGGGATCTCATCTTAGTGCAATGGAGTCACTAATGATATTTTGGAATCTAGATTCTGCATCCTCAGTGGAGTTGCCAGTGAAAATTCAAATTTCAGGATTCTTCTACCAATGGAATCACCTTCAAATTGATTTTTCGATGTGTGGAGTCGCCAAAGCAGGAATACAGCTGATATGTGCCTAAGTGTCTGCTACTCTCAGACCTTAGAACTCAACCATGTCGTTCTTACCCAAGGATTTTTTTTTAATTTCATCCCCGACAACGGCACCAGAATGTTAGCACTCTGTAAATTTTGTCCGGCTGATAGACAAACGACAGAGGTAACTGTTTCAACCAGCTTTAGAGTTGGCACTAGCCTTCTCAGCTCAGAGAGGGCTCTCTCGTGTCACTTGATATTTCTTTGGAAATCAATGGCTAGATTTGGTTTGTTTTGGGTTTTCTTTATAAATTCGTTGGCAAGGGAAGGGAGAGACACGCAGGGCTATGGAGTCAAAATTTTGAAAGTGAATGAAAGTAATGACTGGTAGATTGAACTCTCCAGAGGATAAAGGCTAAATGAGGCAATGAATATGAGTTGTAAATTGTATTTGAATAAGACGTAGGAGGAAAAAGAAAATAAATAACTACATCAGAGCATTATTGAAATGAATTCTGAGTTAGTTAAGAGGAAACACACATAGTTTAAATTGCTTAAGCTGAGAGCATCATAAGACGAATTCTAAGCTTTTTAACTCTCCAATTTAAATAGAAGAAAACATAAATGGAATTGAATAACACAGGAAATACATACAATGAAATGAGACAAAACTCATATCACCACCATTAGAATCTTTTCATAGAGACTTCAAAAAGCTTTTGCATATATATTCAATTCAGCTCCAGAAAGTTACAAAGTTCTCCTGCTACGAGGGCAGGCCCCTCTCCGGTAAGTCCAACCATTCATTTATCTTTGTACTAGTATATATAGATAAATTACATCTGGTATTCAAAACAAATCATCTTTCCCTAAATACCAGAAATAGACATCAATTACAACGAAGGAGTAACGTACGACAACTGTACTCCTATTTTCTAGGGGATGTTATAATAAAAAACTGACATATTTGAGATTTTTGCTTTAAACGCCACATGTCTATGTCATTACAAAATTCTCTGAAACATAATTAATTTAGCTTGAAATCTATTCAGATTAGCAATTTCTTCTTTTAAAGTGTCAAGACAAGTAGGTTGGTTTTCTCCAACGCTTTCAACCACCTCAGCTTTAACATATGTCTTTTGTCGCTTGCTCCTTTTCCTCTTGACAACTTGCGTGTGGTGCTCATCTGCGTATCCATTGATGATTAAATCCTTCATGATGGGATTTAATATGACCTCTTTGTCTTCTCCTGGCTCCTCTGCAGGCTTCGTGTGAAACTTAGTTGCCAGTATTCATGCAACAAGCTTCTCTTTTTTCTTCACTAATAAATTTGTCATATTATTTGAATATCCCAATTCACTGGAGGCCACTTGGTCTGTCTTATCCATTCCCTTTGGTTTTCCAGAAAACACAAGCTTATCTCCCTTAGCTGCATAGGAATTAGAAGCACGATTCAGTTTGCGATTACCCCGTTCAGGAATGAAACGTTAATCGCCCAAAACAGAGTAATGTCATCCATGTTTTGAAAGACAGTCGCCATTGAGTGCCAATCATAGGTTACTGACGAAAGTACTTGCAAGGACAATGACTTATCATGCTTGGCTATTAATTTCAAATGATGAGCTTTTCAACTCAGTCCTTTAGCAGTGTTCACCCGACATCGCACGGACGTAAAGTACCCAAACGAGTGTCTTGAGGTGATTTGATTGGCCGTCAGCTTTCCCTTTCCACATGCGATCTTTGGATTGGACACCTTCAATGATATCTTGACACGTGACATCGGGGTGGGCTTGGGTGGTTTCAGGCCTACCCGCTCTTCCCCCCGATATGTATCTGGTGGCGCCATGCACCCTTAGAACGAAACCACGGTATTCTTATCGGCTCGCCTCCAAGAGATTAACCAGTGCGCTATTTCTTCGCCCGATATGTCCTATGACCGTCGATCGACATCTCCCACGATCCATGACCCATTTGGTCCCATTGACTTCGCCTTTCCGCTATATTTAGCCCTGTCTTCTAGAAGTGGCCTCGTTTTCCATTCTATCACTCCCCCATACTGACTTAGCCTCTTGCTAAGTCCCGAGGATGGGACTCCATATAAAAAAAAATTCAGTGATAACAGTTCCATTTAACCTTTACCAACCCTATGGCTTTGTTCCTGAGCACTTTGGATTTCTGATCCTAGATGCGTACGGGTTCCACTCGAAAATCCCCTTCTTACTCCACCTGGATCATCGTCCAATCAATTATGTGGTTAGGTTCAGGCACACATTTATTTAATAATGACACATGAAAGACATTTTGCACTCTCATGGATGCAAACAATGCTAGCATGTATGCAACTAGCCCTATCTTTTCTAATATCACAAAAGTACAAAATATCTTGCTGCCAACTTTGGGAAACTTCCTAATCTTAGTATATTTTCTTTGCCTTCACTTTAAAAAAAACATGTTCGACCATTTTAAAATCTCTAAAACCTTTGTTCTTGTTTGCATAACTTTTTTGCCTATCCCGAGTAGCCTTTAAATTTTACTTGATCTTTTCCATTTTCTCTTCCATTTCCTTCAACAAATCTGGCCCTATTTTAATCCCCGCGAATTATGTAATTGTATAAATGTGATTTAGGCTGGTGAGTCGATGTAAAATTGTGAAGATCCCATATTGATTAATGTGGTCAGGGGTCAAATTGTGTATTATGCGCATTGAAATAATTAATAAAAACAGTAGTCATTGATTACGATATGAAAGGATTGAAGAATGATAGGTGGACTATGATTTCACAAGAGAGAGGGGTCCAAGGGGGTATTATGCATGGGTATTAATCCAACCCACATTCCTGAAGTTATTACTATCATTGATGAGTAAACCTTATATTTTGTTGTTGAGTGTTCCCAAAGCCAATCATTGAATTCATGTAAGAGGGTGGTTGTGAGAAGTCACGTCCCATAGTTATTGACACCATGGGCATGAGTACAATCAATTTGGGAAAGAGTGCAAGTCAATAAATCAAGAGAGAGAGAGAGAGAATTTGTATGGGTAGAGGGGGAAAAATAGGACAATCACGGTTTTGCATAGAGATAAATTTTACATGTAGAATTTGGGCAACAAGAGAGGTGTCGAGTGTTGGGAAGAGCACCAACCATGTTGTGCTTGAAGGAAACCATGGTTTGGTCATGTTTTATGCTACGAAAGAGGCTTGTGTTCCTGTAAAAACGGGTTGTAATCATGTAGTGTATTTTTTGTGGAGGAAATGGTTCAAGAGCCTTGTGAAGGTTGTTGTGACCATTACTGAAGCAACTAAGAGTTCATGGAGTCCCCAACTGAGAGATTCTTGGCCAATCAATTGCATTGGAAGCCCTGATAAACGAATGGTATAGCTTGAGGGACTGTGAGCATTGAAGGGGGTACATTCCTTAGGTTGTGCAGGTTGCAGGGAAGAGAGCTAGAGGATTGGAACTATTGTGGGAGTAGAACCAGGTTTTGGGGATACTATGTGTGGAGAGTGGAAAACCAAGAGGAATAGATCTCCTTGTGGACTTGTAGCCTTAGCTCAGGGGTGGCCCATTGTTGAGATAAAATGAATAGCATCGCCTATGGCTGGGAGGTTCATCCCTTCGTATGCAACTAGTTAGTTATTATATATATAGATAAGTTTTTTGTTGTTTTTATGATGATATTTCCTTGTGTAAATGGTTCATATGAATGTTGTGTGTTTACTAGATGCATTTGAATCCATGGTATATGTCATATGGATAAATTTGTGTGTGATTTATAGCTGGTAGGCTACATGAAATTATTAAGTAGAAAATCTTAAATTGAATGTGTTTTCTACTTGTAATGTTCCTTAGTTGGACTAGGGGATGTTACATTATGGTATCAAAGCTTCTGGTTCAAACATTGGGCTTGTATGGGCCAAGAACCAATGCGAACTTGGAAAAATTTGTTGTTACATATTTCAATCTGTGATGAATTAGGGGGGAAACGATGAAAAATCGAAACAAAATCCCCAAATTCGTGAGCAAATTTGGGTTTTAAATGCCTCTAAACGATCCAAGAGATTATCTAGGGCATCAATGTGCAGGTCACAAAGATAAATTTGACCTGGAAGGTCGAAAATTCACGTTCTAATGGAAGTTGAAGGAGTTGGGAGAGTTTGATGAATCGTTGGCCAAGATCGTAGTTGATTTTGAGATCAACGATCCATATTCATTGTGAGTTGATTTAAAAACTTGTAAAGTTTTTCATAGTTTTTCCAAAAGAAGAGAATCAATGACCAAGATTCATTTTCACTAATTAGTGAAGTTAAGGAATCAACGACCATGATTCCTCCTGACAGATTGGTGAAGTTAGAGAATCGACGGTTGAGATTCATTTTCAGAGGTTTAGAAAATGGATCAGAACGACGATTGAGATTCATCGAGAAAGTTGGGTGAAGTTTGGAGAATTAATGGTCAAGATCATTTTGAATTAGAGATCGATGACCTAGATTCTTCTAGGATTTTGTCGAAAATTACTAAGTGTTGGAATTCACCAAGAAAGGTCATCAATGTCCAATGGTCAGAACGACGAGATTTGTGAACAATTGTAATCTGCCAATAGAAACCATCGATGGTCGATGATACGATCGATGAGTTTGGTCGAGAGTTAGGTTTTGTCAAAATAAATATTCAATCACGGATGGATGGTGATCGAGGGTCGGTAGAAATTGGTGAAAGGTTTCATGTGGCCAAAGGAAATGTCAATGATTAGGGGTCAACAAATTTAGTGAGGTGTTCAACTCTTCCAAGAGAAGTTGTCGATTGTTAATGAAAGGAAAGAGGAGGATGATGTGTATTTACACGTCAACATCCATGTGTCTTCCCACATCAGCCAAAGTGTCATGTTAGTGTCCACGTTTCATGCCACATCAACATAGTTTTCACATCAGACAAGAGATGGTCGATCATCGATGATCAAGGTTCGATGAAATTTGTAACAAGTTGGTTGCTATAGAAATTCCTTGATGGTTGATCGTTGATGATCAGGTTTCGATGAGATTCGTGGGAAATGTTTGGGTTACTAAGAAAAATATTTGATGGACGATAATCGGGGTTTGGGGGAAATTAGTGAGCAAGTTGGATTTACCAAAAGAAGTAGAATATCACCAACCGTCGATGTAGTGTTGGAAAATCAACGGTCCAGATTGCTTCGAAGTTGGCGATCACCAGTGGAGAATGATCTGCGGGCCTGGGAAAGGTCTAATGGATTATTGACTTATATTTATGATCAACGATGTAGTTTAGAATACTATTATAACAGTGAAACAACCAATTTTGTATGAAATTTCAAGATTTTCGACGGTCGTCAACTTGCAGGGGCATTTTGAGGCCATAAACAATGTTTTATGAGTTCTAATTTTCAAAAATGAAAGTCTCGAAGGAACCACACATAGTTTCTACAAATTAAATAAAATAACTCAGAGAGAGCTTTCCAACGAGCTATTTCAGGAACAAAGCAGAACTCCTATGAGAAAGCTACAATTGAAACTGTAGATGGTATATTTTCGACATTGGTATACTTCCAAAGGGCATAACTTCTTGCTCGGAGGTCCGTTTGGGGCACATGAGCATTCTATGGAAATATTGTGAACCATAGAAGATATTTGTGGAACCATATTTGGGATCTGGGTAAACAAAATGTGCATTAAGAGAGAGAAGACATTTGTAGCATACAGGGCTAAAATTGTAAAATAGTCAAAAAATTTGCGGGCCATAATTAATAGTTAGGAGCCTGGTTAAGGGTGAAATTGTGACAGAACATTCATAAGGTAGTCACAACATACTCAATTGATATTCTATCAAAATCCCAAAGGAGTTGGTGTAGGTATGCATGAATAAGCCTAAAATTGCTAGGCCGAGAGAAAGTGCAAAGGGGCAAAGTTGTTATTTCCAAATTGTTGTAGTTTTCAAATGGAGCATCAGTTTGACAATATGAGAGCTGTTGTGAATGCAGTGTTAGTAGTATTATCTATGTCACATAGAAAATTTTCCTTGTTTCCTGATATATTTACCTCTGTAAGTGTCAAAAGTTGGTGTTTGAAATTATTTCACACCAGGGAGAAATGTGCACAAAAGGGGAAATTGGCAATATTCAATTGCCTATAACTTTCTTCTAAGTGATCATAATTGAGCAAGAATGTAGTCAATGGAAAGATGTTGAATAGGAGAATCTGGATATCCACCCAAAATTTTGTTTTGATCTAACGATTCTCAAGGAATCGGAAGGAAGGTTACTCATGGACTTGAAGGACACCATTGAGCAAAATGGGAATTTCAGGAAGCCATAAATTTTGCTTGGTAAATTAGAATGAAGCATGAATATGGTCATTGTAATGGTAATCTCGAGGAAAAATATGACAAAATGTCTTATTTATCTAAGGGAGCATCGTCTTGCTCCATAAAGTTGCATGAAAAAGTGGAATTGGATTCCATGAACCATGTAACTACTGAATGTGAAGATTTTCCAAATAATGTCAAAATTTGAAGAAACTTTCCTAGATGAGAGTGTTACACACCTATTTGTCACACTTAAGTGAGAGAGTGTTTGTCATGATCCTTAGACATGTTAGGGGATAAATTTATCATATGAAGGTCAAAATACTATGTGCACATGTATTATTCATTTTTATTGAAAAAAGGAAATCAATTTAGTGTGAGAATCCACCTCACATCTAGTTTGTTAATCTCAAGGAGAAGTTGAGAGTCTCATGGATGGTTGAGAGATTTTTTCAAACCAATATCCTAATTTGATGGATCTTGAGAGATATTTCCTCCCTAAAATCTTTGAGAGATATTTTCTCCCTAAAATCCTTGAGAGATATTTTCTCCCTAAAAATCTTGGAGATCCTAATTTAGTGGATCTAGTGAGTGATCTTCTCCATGGTGGTTAAGCCTCCAACTCCTATATAATGAGGGAATTATAGGGTGAAAAGGGGGGAACTTGGGAATATCAAACCTTTGATCTTTTGAAGAAGTAGTTCATAGCATCATACCTATAGTCTTGTGGCACAAAGGGGCTGGAAAAAGGAGAGCTTGGAGGAATTATTGCAGCATCGTCATTGAGGTTGTAAATCTTCCATTTATTTCCACTTTTAATAAATAACTTAGCCCATTTCTCTTAATGTATACATTGTTCATTTCATGAATGTTTATATTTGTCGTGTTTAAGTCCAACATAAATAAATCTACTTTCGTATAATGATATATAGTAGCAGAAGAGGATTGTCTCATCTCTTGCAGTAGGGCTACTTCCATACTCGAAGCTTGGAGATCAAGTTCAACAGTTGGAGCAGCGAGGACAACCTATAGGAAAGAGGTAAGCCATCTCTCTCTCTCTCTCTCTGTTTCATTAATGAACATATAAATTTGTCTTAAGGGGAAGTTAGTGTCCATTTTTTTCCCTTCTGTCTTGGATCAAAGGAAACCCGATCCAAGGGGAGTTCAACCTGTCCACAGGGGGAATTCACCAGAATAGAAAATTGGCAACTCCACCAGGGAGAAGATCACTCACTAGATCCACTAAATTGGGATCTCCAAGATTTTTAGGGAGAAAATATCTCTCAAGGATTTTAGGAAGGAAATATCTCCCAAGATCCATCAAATTAGGATATTGGTTTGAGAAAATCTCTCAACCATCCATGAGACTCTCAACTTATCCTTGAGATTAGGAAACTAGATGCGAGGTGGATTCTCACACTAAATTAATTTTCTTTTTTCAATAAAAATGAATAATACATGTGCACATAGTATTTTGATCTTCATATGATAAATTTCTCTCCTGACATGTCTAGGGATCATGACAAACACTCCCTCACTTAAGTGTGACAAATAGGTGTGTAACAGATGCCCCCTAAAGCGTTAGGTCAAAATACAAGTGCACATGTATTATTCATTTTTATTGAAAAAGGGAAATTAATTTAGTGTGAGAAATTTATCATATGAAGGTCAAAATACTATGTGCACATGTATTATTCATTTTTATTGAAAAAAGGAAATTAATTTAATGTGAGAATCCACCTCACATCTAGTTTTCTAATCTCAAGGAGAAGTTGAGAGTCTTATGGATGGTTGAGNATCCTTGAGAGATATTTTCTCCCTAAAAATCTTGGAGATCCCAATTTAGTGGATCTAGTGAGTGATCTTCTCCATGGTGGTTAAGCCTCCAAATCCTATATAATGAGGGCATTCTAAGGTGAAAAAGAAGGGAACTTGGGAATATCAAACCTTCAATCTTGTGAGGAAGTAGTTCATAACATCATACCTATAGTTTTGTGGCACGAAGGGGCTGGAAAAAGGAGAGCTTGGAGGAATTGTTGCAACATCATTATTGAGGTTGTAAATCTTCCATTTCTTTCCACTTTTAATATACAACTTGGCCTATTTCTCTTAATGTCCACATTATTCATTTCATGAATGCTTATCTTTGTCTTGTTTAAGTCCAGCATAAATAATTCTACTTTCATCTAACAATATATAGTAGCAGAAGAGGATTGTTTCGTCTCTTGCAGGAGGGCTACTTCCATACTAGGAGCTTGGAGATCAAGTTCAACAGTTGGATCAACGACGACAACCTATAGAAAAGAGGTAATCCATCTACCATTTCCTATTTCTCTCTCTCTCTCTTCTAATTTCATTAATGAACATATAAATTAGTCTCAAGGGGAAGTTAGTGTCATTGCATTTAAAACAAACAATAAATCTTGCATTCTAGTTAGTGGTTGGAGCATTTTTGCATTCTAGTTAGCCATGAATTGTGTATCCTACAATTTCTTTGTCTCATACACCGAACACTTGCATTCAAAGAGTAGTTCATGTTTCTTGCATTGAATGTTACACTTGTTTCTTTGCCTGAAACCTCTTGCTCCTTTCTGTAGATAGGCTTCATCGAAACTAAAGATTGCATTCCATTCATTTTTTCTTTTGAAGTCTTCTTGGATTCAAAGTGATAACACCATATAGTTTCACTTCTATTTATCCTTTTGAGTAACAACAACCATAAAAGGAACAAGTGCATAATCTAAAATCAACTAGACTTTTTTCTTTTATAGAAAACCAACAGGTCTAGGATTTTAGGGCCTTGGTTGTAGGGTGAATAGTAAATTCTCCAAGGCCACTGAAACAAAACTGTAGAACACTAAAAAGTAAAAAAATCCAACTGTCGTATAGGCATAGTCGGGAAACTCCTCTAACACAGGGTCTAAACATGAGGTTGCGTGCGAAAGAGAAACAAAGATTACCCCTCCAAAGCTTGATTAATCATAGTGGAAAGAGCGTATATTGGGGGATTTTCTTAAGTGTTACTAGTTCATTTGGTCTCGGTGGTTCATGAATCTCAAATTCGTTCGAGGTCCTCAACAGTATTACAAATCCACTTTTTTTCAGTCCTCTGGAAGAGCTTTAGACTTTGTTATCTTGCCCATACGTTCGATCCCGACTGTCGACTATACCCCCCTGGAGGCTGACTACGAGTTGGTAACACTAGTAATCTTTCCTGGGTATCTACGGAGGTGACTGTGGGGGTTTCCCACAGTACCCAGGATAGACGTTGTATCACATTTTTAGTACCCTTGGAGGGTGACCCTGCAAAGTGAGGGTTGCTTGCACCGAGAAGGGTTGTTACGTGGAGGTTGGGGTAACTGTTTCTTATATTTTCGTTAACAACCTCATCTCCCATCTCTGGAAGATCCTTACTTCATGTTGTCCCTATTACAAGGGAGTTGTTTACTTTTTATTAACTTATAGGGACTTTGGTAGTGTGTTCTCTTTGATTTAGCGACCTTAGTTTGAGTTTGTGTCCATGACAACTTTTCTCGAGACTACCAACAAAGGAACCCCTTTTCATGAGGAACCTTATGTTTTTCCTTTTTTTGGAAACGTTGATTCTCCTTACATTGCTACATTGAGTCTTCTTGGATTCACTACAGGATTACCTGTATGGTTGTTTTCCACTCTAGTGATCTTGAATTCTCCTAGCGTTTCAAATGCGAGCCTTCCATCCCAAGAACATCAACCTCATGTTGACCCTTTTCCTTCTTCACTCGTTGCATGTTCTTCCCTTTCTTCTTGTTCGCCTGGTGAAAGTCTTAATGTTAGTAACCAAAAGGCTCAAAAGAAGAAGACAAAGAAAAATAAGCAAGGGGGCAATCAACCAACCACTAATAATCATGTTGGGAGTGTTGATGATATTGACAAGTCTACCAACACACGTCACAAGCCTAAATTCCCTTGCAGGCTTTGTAAGGGTGACCACCTTCTTAAGGATTTCCCTGGTAATCCCAAGGTAGTGGAATTGTGGTCTCATGGTTCTCAACAACCCATGTCGCCAGTCGTTGCAGGTCATGCTTATGAACAGCAATCAGTAATCATCAGGTTCAGGGAAAAAATAATAAGGTTAAGATTCCTTGTTGGTTATGTAAGGAAATACACCACACTTACCTTTTCCCTCAGATGGACGAATATTAGAAATTGTTGGAAGACATTGTTATTTCCCAACAATAACCTCCAGTTGCTTCCCATGAACCTTCTCCCAACCAACCATTGGTTGATTAAGTGGTCGGTTCGATTCCATCCTCGGTAGATCCCACTCTCCCCTTGGAGAGTGAAGTTAATAAAGTGGTCGATCCAATACAACCCTCGATCGATCCCACTCTTCCCTTGGAGAGTGAAGTTGATACCACTTAGGTATTTCTTGTCACTTCAGATTCCTCCAGACAAGAGGGCATTTCACTCGTCTCAACGAAACCCCCTCCAAATACTAAGGTCATTTCCTTTGATTGGAATAGTCTAATGGAGCCTTACCTTCCTTCCTATCTACCTGTCCAAATTATCGTGCAACTTTGAGATAAGATCATGGTACATAGCACTATTGTTGACGAAGGAGCTTCTATCAACATTCTATCCTCAACTGCTTGGCAAGGTATGGGTTCCCCTTAGCTTGTGTAGGTGACCCATTATTTGTGGGATTTTAATAGAATACCTAATGAACCTTTAGGGATCCTTCCTCAGCTACCCATCACCTTAGGAGGGAAAATTGTATGTATTGATGTTATGATAGCCCATGGTCCCTTAGACTTTAATTTGATCCTTGGGTGAGACTATATTTATGCTATGAAAGTTGTCATGTCCACACTCTTTGAAGTGATGCATTTCCCTCATAATGGAAACACTCTGACCATTGACCAAATTTCATTCGTTGGTCTTGATGTGACTGCTAAACATCTAACTCCCCTTAATGTTCCTTATATGCAAATGGTATCCCACCCACCACAGGTTAATTATGTGGCATTATGTCCCATGCGTTCAATTCCTAATGAGAAGGAGCTTCTCTCTATATGCTCACCTTCTTTACACTTAGATTTGGTAGTTGACATGGTGAACCACTCAATAGGATATTTGGAGCCTAATATTCCCCTCATTACCCCTACTGAGTCCCTTGACATGTATTCCTTACAGAGCATTGTTCTTCCATCTGATGAGGACCTTCTGGAAGCCATGGTCAAGGGTTTTGAGAAAAATTCTTGTTTATGTGTCAAGCTCGTTAAAAAATGAACTAGAGGATTACGAGCAAAGTTCTTTTCCTGTGTCAAGCTCGTTAAAAAATGAAACAAACGGTCATGAGCATAGTTCATTTTATGTGTCAAGCTTGTTAAAAAATGAAACAAATACCCACAAGCATAGTTTATTTTCTTGTGTCAAGCTCGTTAAAAAAATGAAGCAAAACCCCCTCCAATTAAGTCGAGTCTTTCACTAGATATCGTACCTAAACCTTCATTTCATTCACCTGTGATATTTGATCCTTTTTCTTCCTCCCTCTTTGGTGAACCTGTTTCCATTAGTATTCAGGAGTCGATTCGGGTGTAGAAGAAGAGTCAGCGGACGAAATGAAGCTTGGGGGGCATGTCTCTAGCCTCTGGACATCATGTTGGATTTAAGTCGCTAGCTTTTGTCGATCATGCTAGGGGCAAAGAACCAAACTCTGGAGATCATGTTGGGAAGAAAACCTGCTAATGGGTATCACTCCGAGCACAGTTTCACTCTATGTTTCAAGCTCATGTAAAAATGAAGCAAACACCCCAATCATAGTTTTTCTTTCTTTCAAGCTTGTGTAAAAATTAAACCTACCACAACCATAGTTTTTATTTGTTTCAAGCTTGTGTAAAAATGAAACCTACCCCAAGCATAGTTTGTTGGATTACCGAGAGGGGGAGTGAATCAGTAATAACGTAAGTATAATCCTTTTTCTTCACATAATCCAAGTGTTATATCAATGTAGAATTATTATCCAATAATGAGCAATAAGAAATGAACAATCACACACATACACAGTACACTAGTATTTTATGTGGAAACCCAAATCGAGAGAAAACCATAGAATGCTTTTTCT
>JASDQU010244733.1:44729-60016 GCA_032191745.1 Picea mariana | reverse complement strand
CCATGAGGGAGAACTTGGAAACTCCTCCTTAGCAATGTCCTTCAATTCCAACAGTTCTCCTCTTGCCTCAAAATTACTCAACAGTGTTCATAACGGCAAGACAATTCTGTTTCAGCAATCTCCTCTTGCCTCACACTCAATCTGCATTGTTCATAACAGCAAGAGAGCTCATCAATCCTTTCCCAACATACTTGGCAGTGTCCTGCCTCTTCCCATATGCTATATATCCATTTTCTTTGCCCAGGTCTTTTCCCTCCTTTGGGGATTTTCGCAGCTTTCTTAATCCTTGACTTTCAGGGGCTTCCAGTGGCCAAATCTCTGATTTTCCACTTGTAATCATCAGCCCAGAGGCAGTTCCAACTTGTTCCCCACTCATGGAGTCATGGTCAGCTGATTTTTAACATGGTTGTTCCATTTGTCCTCCTGCAGTTAATATAAATATTATGTTGCGATACAAATGTCATAGTCAAATAGTTAGTTGAGTCCAAACAGATCTCTACCCAACAGTCACAATAATTAAATACAATTATTAAATTCAAAATTCAGAATTGCCATAAATGGCAAAAATTTTCCAGATTCAAATTTGCCAAAAACAGAAATAAATTTCCATCACACAAAAATAAAAAATATTTATTTTTGGGGTATGTCACAATACTAGTAGAGAAACTCAGGAAGGTCCACAAGGTTTTCCTATATTCCACTGTTGGAGCCCCTTCTCGGCTAGGGGTTAGTCCATAACCATATCCATATCCCAGAAGGAATCCCAAAGAGAGAAGAATATGAGGACACAAATCATCCCAACAACTAATAAAGGAAGAAAAAAACTATATGACCAACTCATGTGAGATCTAGCATCTCACCGAGAGTTTCTTCTCCCCACCACCCAACTCTTTATGATGAAGATCATTACCTAGAATATTAGGGAGCTGAATGGGAGATCCAAACAAAGGATTCTCCATAATTGCATCAAATGAGAGGATCCAAATATTCTAATGCTACAAGAAACCAAGTGTGCAGAAAACACAGTGGAAGAACTCTTCAAAAGGTGTTGGCGTACTTGTAACTTTGTTTACACCGACTCGAAAGGAGAAACAAGGGGTCTTTCCATCTTATGGAATCCTCCCAGAGTCATTGTTGATCAGGCTCTCTCTACAGTGAGTATCCTCACTGCTCACTATCGATCCATTGGTTCTGCAAAGATGGAGTGATCACCAATGCCTATGGTCCTTAGAGTAGCCAAGAGAAAGATCTTTTCTTCGTTAGACTTTCCTATCTTGGTACTCTCGTAGGTCACAAATGTTGGATAGTCGAAGGAGATCTTAACATCATCCTCACCCTAGAAGAAAAAATGGGAGGTAAAAAATGTTTCAACCTGGATAGTATGAAGCTCAAGGATTCCTTTATCCTCTCAATTTCCAACCTCCTAAGAAGCTCGACCTTCATATCCCTCAACCTTCCTTCCAAAGTTATCCTCCTTAAATCTTTGCTTCAAGACATCCCTGCCTACATCTTCTTCATCCTTCCAGCACCGTAAAATGTAATCAAAATTATAAGGAACCAACAAAGGAAATTCCTCTGGCACGATCACTTTCCCAACAAAAAATGGGCCCTAGTCAGCTGGGACAAAGTGTGCAAACCCAAATCGATGGGGGGCTTAGGTCTTAGGGATCTCGGAAAGCTAAANCTGGCACGATCACTTTCCCAACAAAAAATGGGCCCTAGTCAACTGGGACAAAGTGTGCAAACCCAAATCGATGGGGGGCTTAGGTCTTAGGGATCTCAGAAAGCTAAACAACACCATGGGGAAAAAGATATGGTGGCGCTAGCTCAAAACCATAGAATAACTATGGGTTAAACTTTGGAAGCACAAATACACTCCAAACATTTCTCAAGCTCAACTCATTTGGCTAAAAGATCAGATACAAGACTCCAACATATGGAATGCAGCTTGGAAAAATTGACCTCTCATTCAAGCTCATGCTTTCTAGGAAATTTGTAATGGTCAGAATGCTCTGTTTTGGATGGAATCTTTGAAACAACTACCCACACTACATTCAAAGGATAAATTTATCCCCTACCAAGAACACATCCAAGATTTGAAGTTACTCAAAGTGGTAGACCTCTGGATGGATGACTCTCTGCACCCTCCTTGGCGTAGTTGGAAATTCTCCCTATGGGACATAAATGTATCAACAAAGTGTGATCTACAACTTTGGAGAAACATGGAATACCAAAGGAAAATATGCATTAGTGAAGATTCAAATATTCTTCGTTGGGGGTATAACCCAAATGGAACTTTCACAATCAAAGAGGGATACCATATACAAGAAAACTTCCACATTCAACCAAAAGAGAATATATGGCACACAATTTGGAAATCCAATCTATGGACAAAAATATCCACCTTTCTTTTTCTCCTAGTTCAAAATAAAATCTTAACCTGGGATAATCTTAGGTGGAGAGGTTTCATAAGACCCTCAATTTTCCATCTCTGTCAACAACAGGAAGAAAATATGGAGCACAATCTCAACCAATGTCCTTTCAGTGTGAAAATTTGGTATCACACATCTCAACATATAAGAAGATCCAACAGAGACAAAAGTAGCATTATAGCCACCATCATAAATTGGGGAATTGGACCCTTCGAAAGCCCCATTATAAACAAAATATGGAAAATCCTTCCAGGATTCATTGTTTGGATAATGTGGAAAGAATGAAACAAATGAGTTTTCCACTCCCAGGACTCTCCCCCAACGTTCCTTTGGTCCAGCATCCTCAAGTATGTTCATGAAACTGTTCGAGCCCACTTCTATACTAATGAATATCTTCCATCAAAACCCCTCAAAGCCTTAATTCTAGCTACTTGGCACCTTACCCTATACTCAAATCCCTTTGTCCGATGAATTCCCTCAAGCTCCTCCTTTTCAAGCCCCTGATCCCCCCCCCCTCCCTAGGGCTTCTACAAAGTCAACTTTGATGGTGCCTCCAAGGGAAATCCTGGTCCTACAAGATTTAGTGTGGTTATCATAGACAATTCAAGAAGAATTCAGTACCTACTGGTCAAACATTTGGGACATGATACGAATAACTCATTCAAACTTTGGGGCCTTTTCAGAGGAATCCAAATGGTTGTAGATCTCAGACTCACTCGCCTTATGATACAAGAGGACTCGAAAGTAACCATCAACCTTGCTGCCAAAGTCATTAATGGAAATGATCCATAAAACTTCACTCCAATTTGAGGCCTCTTGGGTCCTCTGAATAGTTTTCCAGCTCTCCTTCTTCCTTCACTCACTCTGATCACCTCTCACATTTTTTGTGAAGTTAACAAAGTTGTGGACAAGCTAGAAAACGAAGGCGTAATCTCTCCCTTGAAAGACATCTTCACTAAAGCGAGGAAACCTTAGGACTTGCAGCTACTGCTTCATTGTAAGGAGTTGGCTCTCCAATACTACCCTTCCCTGTATTAGGTGATAGTTGACAAACATGAGAAAGGTGGCACACATGCATTAAGGGGATTTATTACCCCTAGTTGCTAGTCACACAATTAAACCTTTCGATTGATGGGCTCTCTCATTGCAGTTGTGGTAGTGTGTTTCCACGCCACTGGGAATTTAATGGCTCCCCTCACAAACTAGCATTGGATTATAGGAGGAGGTACGAGGCATTGATTTGAGGTCACCTATGCTTTCATGGCGATCCTCATAGTCATTTCACCAACCTCTATGAAGGTAAGAGTCCTAGGGCACTCTGTCATTCTTCATCTTTTGTCGTCTCTCATTCATTGCTTGGGCACTTTGTCGTTGCAGATTTCACAACCTTCATGTTGGGGAAACTTTGTCATTTTGTTTCTCCCAGGGCTCTCCATCATTATGTTGGCCACCCTCTTTACATTTCATTTCACCAGCGTTGTACCTCTAGCCATTTTTTCTCTGGACCAGAACTCCATTTGGCTCCCCTGTCCCACCCTTTGTTTCATGTTTTCCATCATGCCTGGAGAATGTGGTAAACCCAAAATAGAGCCATAGTATTATAGGTTCATTTTTTGACGCAATCGCTCTAATCCCTTGCAGCCCTCGACTCGAACCACCATCATCGGCTAGACTTGTCTTGATTTTCCTTTTCCTAACACTCTGCACTCACCACCAACCCTTACCAAAACCATGCTTGACTCAAGAAGCTTCTTGGTGGAGGAATAAATCCCTCCTCTCAAGTTGCAGCCTTTGACAGCCAAGCTAGGGCCTGATACCAACACCAATCCCCAAGAAAGGCCTTTGGAATAAGGTGGATGTGTGGTTTAAGAAGAAATCCCCCCCACTTAGTTGATAGAATAGATATCTCAAAACGCCACCTCTGGAATGGGGTTGGATGAAATTCCACCAACAACATTTGATGCAGATAAAACTCTTCGTGCGGATACGGTTAGGAAAATTGAGCAACCTTTTCTCAATCCACATTGTCTTTCAAATGATCACCTTCAACTGATCCTTGACATGAGGCAGAACATGGAGAAACAACTACATAACCAGAGCATCCTTATTCGATGCATGGACCTCATGTTTGACTCTTTTGGGGGGTGCACCGGGAAAAACGCATTGTCCAACCTGCGGACAAAGATTCGTCTTCACCTACAACACTGATGGATGCTCGGGTTCACCACACCTCTAGCCTCTCTTTATTTTATTATATTAGGAATAAGTTTTAGACTTTTCAGTTTTGTTAAATTTCTTTGGTGTATGTCAACAACCATGTTTTGTTGGCTGGTTTGAGATACAGTTTCGGATGCATGATATTAGACACCTCATATCTTTGAAACGTGACATTTTTCATGTCATACCTTATAGTTTTTCTAAGATTTTATGCAAAGCCACATGTTATGGTTTCCCTGATGTGAGATAACAAGTGGTGAACTATGATCATTGTATCGATTTGAAGCTCTTAAGGTAATATATATTTTCTCTTTTATTTAAAAAAAATATAAATATGTTCAAATAATCATATATATTGTTCCTCTTCTTCATCTCATGGCTCTTAACCCGCTCTATCATTAGTTTCAAATGCAAGTCTTATGTGATGATGGGGTTCATAGTTTTCATTATCATATTTATCTATTTGTATGATCCAAACATAGACAATCCCATAATGGTTAAATTTTTATGAAAAAGTTATGAAAAACTTCTTCTTTAGAGATTGCTTTTGAAATCCTTGGAATCGCTCATTCATATTTTTTCTTTCTTAATTTATCAACCTTAACATCCTCCGTCAACATTAATACATATATAAACCTTAATCGATCACCATGTCCTACACAGATATAATTAACAATGGAACCAATCTTGGGATTGGTTGGGTAAACTAGGTACATATTTCGCTGTGAAGTAGTGAACATTTAGCATAAATTGTACTCGAGTACCATAAAAAGAGTAATATATAATACATGTATAGATATTTAGATAACATATCCATACATAGTTTTTATTATTTCATTATACTTATAGAATCTCTAACCTTCAAAAGGAGTTTATGTTGTTTTATTTAAACAAATATGGAAAATTTTAAGGATATGATATTTATTTTAAAGTATATATAGAAATATATATAGAAAGGTCAATAATATCGTTAATGTTTAGGATTAGAGTATATAAGCATTGTTAATAATTTCTTATGCATAAATGTAATTTAACTAAATTCTCTATTTTACACACATACGTATGTATGCATACAATCAATATATGTGGTGGAAAAATATCTTCATTATTAAATTTTTTTAGTAGTAAATTTCTCTTTGTATATATATTAGAAAAAATTGTATTTGTGTTGGGAAAATATTCATATTCTCAATTTTTTACATTTCTCTTTAATAACAGAGAAGGATTGATTTGGTGTAGATTCATGATTAAGGGGTGGTCATTTCAACAAATTTATTTAAAACTTACATCTAGTCTTATCCCATCTTTGTTAGGCTCAATAAACCATAAGAGGTTACAAAATGGAAGAATAATTTATAGAAAATGTAATTTTGATCACTTCATCAATGAAAACTATATTTGAAGTGTCTCAATAATTTGCAATTAGTTGATATAACAATTATTGAGGATTTCCCAAAGTTCACATTGTACTTAAAGAAAAATATTTTTGGTTCATATGACCTTTCTACAAATCAATTATAATCCACCAAATTGACCCCTAAGCATATTAAACAATACTTATAAATACCATGATAAATATGAATTATAATGCATCTATAAAATATCACTAAAACACATGTACAAAATAGAAAAAATGACATATTTAAATATTCTACGATATTAATTAAAAGACACAACAATAATAGGTTAAACATAGATTAAATATTTATGGATTCAATCTACTAATATTTGTTTGATGAAAATTTCTACATGAAAGAAGCAAGGTGTTTTATAAGATTGGTTATTGATGGATTTCCTCTCTCTATTATATATATGATGATGACGATGGTCAACTTCCAATGATGTCAAATTTAATTTATTGAACCTTAAATAAAGGTAATGGACTTCCTCTGTCTATTATATATATGATGATGACGATGATCAAATTCCAATGATATCAAATTTAATCTTAAATAAAAGTAATGAATTACATGGTTTTCTTTAAAATTTTGCTTAAAAATTGGAATTGTAATAAATATTTTGAAATTGTGAATTAATATAGGTGTAATGAGAACATTTGAAAAATTATTGTTATCCATAATTTTTTATGAATATAATTCTTTATGTTATCAAATACATAACACTTTAAAAATATATATATAATATATAAATTATAAATTATAAAATCAATCAAATATTATAATCTATTCATTTAAAATTATATAATACCTGGAAAAAAAAAATTAACAAATATCAAATTCACACTTTTGATACATGCATAATTCCTTGGTAATGAAATGAAACTGATATATAACACTAAAAAAATATAAAGTATATAATATATAATATCTAGTATAAAATTAAAAATTGAAATTAATTATATAAAATTAAAAAAACATTAACCAAAAATTAGTATTATAAAAACTAATATTTATATGATTAAATTGAAAAATTTCTTCCTCATGAAATAAAGTTAAAAATAAAGTTAAAGACGAGTAGAGAAATTTAAAAGATACGGATATCCGAAAAATTTCTTTCGCATGAAATAAAGTTAAATAAAGTTAAAGAGGAGTAGAGAAATTTAAAAGATAGAGATATCCATAGCTTGATATTAATAATAATATTAAATAATGTCTTAATAAATTTTTAACAAATTGTTAAGAAAAGAAATTGAAAATGGTTCATAATTATAATTTGTTTTTTAATAGATTGACTAAATGTTACAAATCATTTTATCGGTATATTAGTTTTAAGAAGAAGTAATAACAATAAAAAAATTTCACATAAATAATACTATAAAAAATAGAGGAAATAAATTAATTTGATACAATGAATCTAAATATATATTAGCTCCAAACTTATGATGAGACGGATTAAATCATTCTCACCAAAAATATATTTTAAAGTGTTAAATTTGAGGAAATGATCTCACTTAGAGGGATTTGACTCTTTAGCTTATAAATCTAGAGATAATATTGATATAAGTTGTTGATAAATTTTCACCAATCTACACATCTTAAACCAGATCAACATCAACAATACAGTATTGAATATCCCAAAATTATGTGAATTTGGTGTATTGAATTCTCACCTATGATCACAATTCAACCATCTTAGAAAAATATATAATTAATACTTTTCTACAGTTAGCAAATTCTGATACACTCACTCCAACAATTGAAATATTGTGTAGCACCTAATATAGATCTTGTTGTTACCTAAAATTTCTATTTATATTAAAATATATAGTGTATGTAAATATCCTATTATATTTATTCTAGCAAGTCATCTACAATTTTTTATGATCTATTTCAAGTGCAATTGTCATAGTCACTTTCAAGTTTCCTTCATGAATTAAAAAAAATGCAATAGATAGCTCAATGATCCTTTAACATGATTAAAAAAATCAATACTCTAACATTGAAATAAGATCTTTACTTATTAATGTAATTGGAAAACTCATCTACAACTTTATAATATTTCTAATGAACATAACAAAGAATTACAAGGGTTACATAACCTCTAAAAAATTTATCACCCTAATGACTAGTACAAAATCAGCTCCACAAGAGCCATTCAAATATGTATATGTAATACTTATTATCAAGAGAATGAATAAAAAAAAGAGATACATATGTCTCTATAATACTTCTTATGGATAGAATGAATAACAACATCTGACACATAGGCTCTATATAGGCTCTATAGAAATTTAGTACCCTAAATGGATATTAAAAAATAAGCTTTACAAGAGCCATGAAAATTCATTTATGTAATATTTCTTGTTAATAGAACTAATAAAAGCAAGGGTTTTGTAGGCTCTAAATAAAGTTGGTGCCCTAAATGTATAGTACAACAACGAATACACTAAGCAATCTTGTGATTTCTCAATTTACTTAATGAATTGACGAATCTTTTTTTTCACAACAATTAAACATTTATCAACCCCAAACCTCAATAGAAAAACTTAAAAAGATAGATTCACTATCAAATCAGGGTTTCACATACTATATGAAATGATAAAATGAGTGTTAGATATACCTCAAAACATTATTAACCCCAAATTGTAACAACAAAATATTAAAAAAAAAAAAGATCAAGTATCAATACTCATTACATTATATAAAAGTAACAAAAAATTGGATCAAGATTAGAGACTAATTTTCTATCTACACTTACTAAAGGAAGACTAGTGAAAATACCCAACTTGCTTTTTTTCTCTCCCTCATGCTTACTAAAATTGATAAAAGTAAATCTTGTCATGAAATATTGGTTCTAAAACAATATGAACTGTACCATAATATGCCAAAAATCAAAGAAAATATTTTAGTATAAAGAATTAGTCCAAACTAATAAAACTCCTAAAGTTTAGGATTTTAACTATATTTAATGTTAAAATATAGCTCTTGCCAAATAAAAGAAAATCTTGTTATGAAATATTGGTTCTAAATCAATATAAAATGTAACATAATATGCCAAAAATCAAAAAAATATTTTAGTATAAAGAATTAGTTCAAATTAATAAAACTCCTAAAGTTTAGGATTTTAACTATATTTAATGTTAAAATATAGCTCTTGCCAAAAATTAAAAAATATTTTAATATAAAAAATGGAAACTTAAAAAAATCTTAAAATTTATAATTCTAACTATATTTTACTATAAAAAAATATTGATTATAAAAAATTGAAAAATATGTTTTAATATAAAGAATTCTTCCAATCTAAAAAACTCCTAAATTTTTAGCATTTTTACTATATTTTAGTTTAAAAAATACTCATAGATTAATTTTTTTTATTTCTTAAACATATCCCTTAGTAAGTAATGGTGAAAATTTTTCATCAAGAAAAATATGATTTATCTTTAAAAAATAATCTTTAAATTTCTCCTTTTAACTATGATTCATCCCTTAAAAAAATACCCTATGAAAAACTATCTTTAATTGGTCATATGAGTGCGTAATTTACTATGATTCAACCCTAAAAAAAAATTACCATATGAAAAACTATATTCCATTGGTCATATGAATACGTAATTTACTATCTTTAGTTGTTCATTTGACTAACTAATTTTAACAAATGGAATACTTTTTCTTTTTCAATTGACTAACATCTAAATAAACCAAATTATAGTTAAAAACTTATATGAGATAAAATTGTGATTTAATGTAAATTTACATATGCAAAGGGAAGTTTATTTGCAATAAATCAACCATTTGCACTTTGGATATTACTATCTAGGATAGTTATGAAGGAAAGATGTATGCACCATCTAATTTTCTATAAATAAACAATGTGGAATTTTCTATAGATAAACAATGTGGAAATATAAGGGTATGAGACTTGTGAAAATGTGGGATGGAGGTCAATTAGTTTCCAATCATACAAAATAAACATAAGTATTGATATCGCTATTTATTAAATTGTATGATTGTTAGTGAGTAACGGTATCAAGGTTAGTGAGTAATTGAAGGGGTAGATGTTGTTCGGCAAACTCACGGAAGAAAAATATCTGAAATATATCACTATATAACTTGATATTTATTTAGTAATCACTATATAATCACTATCTGATTAGTAAAAATGAAACTTTACATCTATTTTGGTATATTCTGAGTAATAAAATGGAGCTATTAATATTTAGAGGTAAATTGAGGAAACTATTTTTATTTTTTTATTTGGTGTCTTAAAATTTTCAAAACTCATTTGGTGAATTACATGATTTTTTAGGGGTAAAAATCTTGAGGAAAATGTCTTTAGTCATACAATGTTATTTTACACACTTTGAAATCTTTTTAATGTAAAAATCATCTCCCCAAACAAAACTTGGATTAGAATGTTATACCTCCTACAAGTTGGTATATGATTTAGACCACTATAATATTTTGTGATGTCATATCATCTTCTATTACTCATACATTTGAAACTAGTAATGTGTAGCATTTCCAAATATTATAGAGGCTACAAAATCCTAACTCTAATTGAAAATTCACCCATGCAAAAACTCTAACAGTAACCCTAAAATATTACTAGAACATATTAACTACTAAAACTTATAAAATAAGAAGGAATAACATTCCTATTGTATTAATTTATTCCAAAGTTAAAAAAAAAAAAAATAGATTGATTTATTGTTCCAAACATGAGCAAGATCCCTTACAATGGCATGCATAAAGAGCCCTTACAATGACATCCGAAACGAAATTTCATTTTCATGTCAATTATGAAAACCTTTTTTTTTGTTGCTATTTGTTTTATGTTGATTGTGCATGCATGTGATTATATTTCACTTCTAGCTATATCATAAACGTTGAAGTGATTACAAAAGATAGTGGCATTACATTCCCTTGTTGTAATCACATTCTAGTCTAAGGGCGTGTACATTAGCAACCTCGACAAGTTAATGGATTTTAATATTTGACTTATTAAATACAAGAAGGATAAAAATATTAGGTATAATTTTTTTAATATTTTAAAATTTTATTATTAAACAAAACTATTTTTTACGTCCACAATTTTTTTTTTTTATTTAATTGGTTAAACTTTATATTAAAGATTATTGTTTTTCCATTTTATTTTAATGGTGAATATTCATAATTGATATAGAGAAACCATATATTTATAGTTGGAAATTCATATTAACATTAAGTTTTTTTTTTTTGAAAGTGAGTGTATGGATCTATATTACTTAAGATAATATGATACAAAAGGTGGGCTTCCTGGTCTTCCTAGAAGGAAACTAGGACAGGGGGTCCCTAGTTGTGCAAGTTGTAATTAGTGATGGATGGTTCTGGTCTGCCACCAAGAGAAACCAGACCATACCTTACCAATTCAGTTGGAAAAAGAGCAAAACATAAAAGAAGAGACATAAAACACCCTCCTAAACTAGAGGGACAAAGATATCTGCGCTAACCTAACTAGGCTTGACATGTTTTCCTATAGACTGCCAATTCATTAATCGAGAACAATAAAGTGTTTATGCACCTCGGGGTGCTCCTTCTCACTATCTGCTTGGCTCTTGTTATCTTCATTTTGTGAGGTCATGTGAGTCTTCTTGATTTGAGTTGGTGCACCATCTCCATCGGCGGGCATGATGTCCATGTGATGTAAATACCACAGGTAGAGGAGGAACTAGGCATCCAAACGCTCCATCTTGTTTTTATGGTCTTTCTCTACCTTTACTAACGGTTTGGTGATAGTTTCCAGACTCCTAAGGCGACACAGGATCGCGTCCAACATCATCATGTTTTCCTTGTTCTCCTCTTACCTGGCTTCTTCACTCTCTGAAATTACTTTTCTGATCATCATCTTAGTTATCCATGCCATCTCCACTTTTTTGTTGATGAGAGTTTCCCTGGATTGCGTGGCCCCCGAATCCATTACCAAGTCTGCTTCTTGTACCAAAGCATCCTACGCTTTACCTTTGCACTTGTTTTTTATTTCCTTCTCCCACCGAGTGATAGTATCCTTTCCCTTCAGCGCAACCCAAGATTGGAAAGTGCCCTTCGCATCTTTCGTGGCCTGTGCCATTCTTTTTTTCCGTTTTGGACTGTTCGGGACTTCCTTCCCAGGGGGTTCCTTTTCCTATGTGTTTTATTTACACGTTCCATCCTTCTTTACTTGTCGTAGCTCCTGTGTTGGTTACTCATCCTGTCCCTTACTTTCCAGGTATTCTTCCTGTCCCTCCCCTCGATTCTGTGAAAATCCCTGTTGTTGTGTTCCTTCTGATTGCGACTATTGTTGTTGTCCCTCTTCTTATAGCCCTTTCCCCTCTGTGAGCTTTTCCTTTCCAACTTGGTTTGCTGGTAGTGATGTGTGCTTCTGTCTATTTTCTTGTTAAGGCTCGAATGGTCGTGACGGGTCATCCTTTGTCCTTGTGTGGTTACTTCTATTGCTCGCGTGTGATCTGGTTGTGTTTCTCTTCATACCTTTACCTGTCCTTGGGGGTCTATCCAGGTTATCATCTACCCCACATGCCTTACATCATTCGTTTCATGCGACTTGTTTCCTGTCCTTTCACTCGTGCTTTCCCCATGCCTCTTACTCATAGACTGGCCTTTCTTTCGTTCATCCATATGTTGATTATTATACTCTTGCATGATGATTAGTGTCATAGTATTGGGCCATCCCATCCTTCCTGGGGCCCACATACCTTCCGTGGGGTCTTGAGATATCCTCCTCAATGTGACCTTCCATGCTTAACCTGTCTTCCCAATCGTTTTTCGCAAGATGGTTGTAGTCTGTTCTGAGTTGCCCATCCTGAATGTTGATCCATGTGCCATCTAGTTCCAGGCCATCCTTTCCGACCCCCTCATTGTTGATTGTGTCTGCTAGCACATTTGCTAACCTACGCACCCAGTGCAATTCCACAGTGTTCAGAGTTCTCAGATGTCCATGGATTTTCTGTTGGGAGTGTCTAAGGTGCCAATGGCGCTAAACCTTGCCCACTTTGGTGCCATTTTGGAGTCTTTTCTCCATGTTGATGACCAGGGTGGAGTCACCTTCCACGATGTTGTTTTTCATTCTTTCGCAACTTAGGATTTCTAGGTCAAGTTCCAAGGCTCCAAATTATGCCACGTTGTTGGTTGAGTTTCCCATGCTCCCAATGTATAATCATCGATGTTGCCACCACTATCTCTGATCACAAATCCTGCCCTTGTCACTCCTGGGTTTCCTTTTTCCACCCTATCAAAGTTCAGTTTCATGAACCCTGATGGAGGGGGAGTCCAGTTGTGGGCTTGTGTCTGGAGTTGCAGGTTGCGCTCTACTATTAGGTTGTTGCGCCAATTTTTTAGTTGGAAAAGGCCCATGATCTGAGAGTTTGGGTCTATGAGTTGCGCTTTCTCCATCTTACAGTTGTGGCTCTGCACCATTTCTCTTATTTGAGATACTATTGTCTCATTTATCCTCTCTTCTGGTATGCTTACATTCCTGAAAATGTGCATGTTTCGTTCTTTCTAGATTGCCCAGATGATCATCCCAGGCGTCAGATTCCAGCAGAGGTTCACCATTTCATTTTCACTGTAATCATCATTCCAGTTATTGACGGTTGCATTGATGTTCCCCCGGATCCTATTGGATTGGCGGAAGATGTATGCCGCTAGTCCCATATCTTTGTTGTATAGCTGCATTCGTCGATGAGGTGGTTAGTTTTTTCCTCATTTTCTTGATAGAGATGGCAATGGGAGGGCCCTATGAAACCCCTTTTCATGAGGTTCTCCCAAGTTAGAATTCGGTTGTGTAGAAGAAGCCATTTGAACATTTTGAGTTTTGGCCATTAGGGGCTTTTCCAGATTTTTCCCCACTATTGCTCTAGGTTTTCTTGGTTTTGACCAGCGATGTAATACCATGCTTCTTTTAAGTTGAATTCACCCAATTTTTCCTGCCCCATCTCAATTGGTCCTCTTCTTCCAAAACCCCAATTTTCCTTTTCCCAATTCCTCGTCCACCTCTTTAATGATTGTCTCGGCCCTAGCTCTATTTTTATATTAACATTCAGTTTCAATTGGTAAATATATCAATTAGTTTTTGTGAGAAGAGTATTGTAATCTTGTTATCAATTTCTAAAGAGGCATGTTATTCCTTGGAAGAACTACACGTTGTTACCTCGTTTTACTGTTTACCCTTAATCACCGAAAATTTCTCAAATGATAAGTAGTTATTCTTACTGTTTCCATTAAACCCGAATCAACGAAATTTTCTCGGATGACAAAACACATTCATATTATCCAATTTTACTAATTTATCTCAAAGTTATCTGACGGACAAAAGATCAACTCATCCGGAAAGATCAGTCCAAGAAACATCATGCTGGAAGAGCATTCAAAGAAATTTGATTCGATTCGCAGTACATAAATAATTAAAGTGAAGGCGTTGAGACCAATAAGCTGGAGAATCGATTTAGGGTTATAATGAATTGACAATACCTAAACCTTGCAGTAACGATAACGAGATTTTATCGTTACGTAAAGCTGATCGAAGATCAAGCCCGCATTGAAATGAATGGCCGAGCTTTTTGTCCGGTTTTGTGTCAACTACTTGGCCCCATTTCATTCCATGCGGTACCACTGTGCATCTTATTTCATCTCTGCTCTTATTGTTGAGATCCATTGGTCCATACTCTTTATCCGCATGCAATGGGAGAGGAATATTGCCCTTCTGTCAAAGCCTTCATATATTCTGAGTGCACCTGGGAGATGACTCGTATCATTTTCCGACATTGAATGCGAGCTACATGAAGATGATTGATAATCTATGTCTGTATAAGAATATTTTTTGATGGTGGCGATGGCGATGGGAATTGCATGTGTGGTGGAAAAACATTAGAAGCAATCATGTTGGAGAAGAAGTATGTCGAGGTATGATATGATTAAAGCAATTGGATTATGCGAGAGGAAAATAAGAAGCATCGCCATATGCGAGTAATAATGAAAAAAATATTATTTAAGGGCATATTCCAATTCATTCAAAGAGTCATCAAATATTAATTAAGGGCATTTTCCAATTCATCCAAACAGCCGTGCTTCTGCTTCTCAAACAATTCTATCAAGTGATTCTTCTGTAATTACTTTTATTTTGTAAAAGGCTTCGTTGGAAAGAAGTATCATCAAAGTAAAGGTTACAATAAAGAACATGACAAGCAAGCTGATACCATTCCTCAAA